>OX104064.1:85211618-85309185 GCA_944474145.2 Dicrocoelium dendriticum
AGTGACGAGTCCTCACGTGAGTCACTTTTTGGACTCTTAATCATATCTTGGAGGCTTTTCGGGGATCGCCGCCTCATGTGCGGGTGATGGTGGGAGGTTGTCCAGTTGCATGCCAGCCAGTTTTCTATGGAAGTAGAACCGTTAAATACGAGTTCCCGCAGGTTCACGTGGATTCTACAAAACACGGATATAACCTGGAACTAAAGTTTGTTACAGTTTCTGTCGTGTGACCAACCCGGAATCAAAACCTTACTCTGAGCCGCGATCAAAATCTGTTATGAATGGACAAAGGGCCATTTTATGCTTCACATGACTGGAAATCAGTATTTTAGAGTGGCGCATTTACAACCATTTCTGCGTCTTTAGGTGCCAGTAAGGTGTCACTGATGGCAATACGACATCAGTTTGGGGTCACTGAAGCTCACTCGTTCCATCTGCCCGCCTATATCGCAATGTCGTTACCAGCAGTTTCCGTCCGTCCGTCCGTCCGTCCGTCCGTCCGTCCGTCCCAAGTTTTCAGCCGATTTAGACTCCATAAATGGATTCTGACCAAATCTGAGCGCTTATACTCGTAGCGCTCACCCTGCAGATCCCAAGGAAACATCCAAGCTTGGGTCTAGATATTTCTACCTGTACCCAAAACCCTCAGTTCTGCAATGGGAGGAAAGACCCTCCCGTTGGATATCAACAACAAACGTGTTGTATCAAGCTGACTCCAACCGAAGTCGCCACAAATGTGCCACGGTGAATGCTTCTTATAGCGAAGTACAGAGTTGCGGACGTGTAATGCGTAGTAGTTGATCGCTTCGCATATTCTTCTAGCGGCCGAAATGATCAAGCTTTACTTGAACGCTAATCGACGTCCACGTCGAAGTTACGTGGCACAATCCATCAAGTTCAAAGAAGCTCTCGTTTGCGAAGATAAAGGTACATAGCGCGTGACTTTGTTCCATTCTCAGACACGCACGCACTGACGCTTGGTACCGCACTGCTTAGCTACATAAACGCACACTGACGATGTTACATCGAGTGGTGAGAAAATGTTTGTAGCCAAATTGCCGAGCTCAGCGAAGACTCAGAGAACCAACTGAAAAACCTGTGTTACCAACATTTGTTACTATACCACACATCGAACAGACTCTGGGGCGGAGCGTTTTGAAAAAAGCTTAACAGGCCTACCGCTACAAGATCAAATGCGGATCACTTGAATTCACATCAGCTGTTGATTTCCGCCTTATGTTAAACTTCACACAAATTTTCACCATGAAATGTGAACAAGCAAACTGGACCTGACTACTCTTCACCATCGCTGGAAGTCAGACAGAAGCCACTGGTAATTCGGTTACGCAATCCATTTAACACTACTAGTTCACCCGAGAAACATCTTCTGGATGCTGATTGGCAGCAACCATCCTCATCTTTAAAACGCGTTCCATAACTTTTCGCAAAAGTCATCGAAGCATTAATTTCAGTTCCATAACGTCGAAGTCTCCAATAGATGACACACTACGTCTTGTGCAAGTGAGACCTAGATTGGCTTTCGATTCTGAAGTGGATGGTTTGACAGCATCCGTTTCCGTTAGCCGCGCTTGACAACCGGCACAGAAGTCGACGAATGTTCCTCACTCTCCGAGTGTCTCAGCTGTGAATGCCCCCCCAGTCCACATTACCAACATTCAGAAGACATCGAGATAACGCATTATCCCATGTGCCTGACAGCTAGGCGAGAAAGCTGAGTGCCAACGCGCGCGTGTTCGCCTCAAATCGTGCTTGGGACAGACCCTGTGAGCGTGTTACCAGGGCCCAGCCGAAAGCTGATGAAATCGCGCAGCAGACAACATGCTTGTTGCCAAGGTCTGACCGGAAGCTGATGAAATCGCGCGTCCGACATCACGTGCGTTGTCATGCCCCGGGTGAGCGGATGAAGACTGGCGTGTCCGAGCAAGACGATGAAATGGCCAGACGGTGCGGACAATCAAGTGTGGAGAGTGGGCTTACAGCCAAATCCGTCAGGCGATGTTTGTAGGATTGGTGAGACCGACATAAATATAAGCGTTCTCTGTCTTAATACAACTCTGATTGGCTGAAACTCCTGTCTTCCTTCCTGTCAGGTTTTTCAAGGTGTCAAACAGAGCAGGCGTGAGAGCGCAGATTTACCAGCAGGAGTGAATCAACCGGTCGATTGCGGGTGCAGCGTTATAACAATAACTTAAGTGACAGCTCATGCAAGTTGGCTGAAAACGCAAACGCGAGGCAAACGGTGCACTTGTTACACCCACATAAAACCGGTGTGTGTGTTATAACTTCACCGATATCAATTTTCTGTTGGGTCCAATAAAATGTGCCACACTCCACGGTCACTATCCCGTGACCTTTTAATCTGCACGTTTTACATCATACTTGACTATTCAGGCATTTGACTTTCTATTCATTACAAGAAATTATTCACTGTTGATTACATTGCTGCACACACTGAAATAGTGACACACTTTCAGGTGACTTACGTAGTACATTGACCTGAAAAAGATCCGGGATTAACTTGATCGTATCAGCTTATGGTAGTGGCTCTCCAAGAAACAGGCATCAGTCATCGAGATTTCAATTTGACTACAGCGACTGCCGTGGTCCAATATGACTTCACGAACGACGTATTTGGCAATGCATTCGCTAAGACTCACGTGCGCTTCTTGCCGTCTTGAGTTCCCTCAGTGACTTTGTGATCCCGTTCGATAGAAATTTTCAAGACTACCTTGCAAAATATAACTTAGTGCTATGCACCATTGCATACCGTGGCAACTGCCTATTTTGTCGTCCTACATTTAACACTGCATTTTTTTCGTACACTTTACCGGTCAAAGCCTGTGTGATTCGGTTCACTCGTCAACCATGGCGCACGACTACCAAAATCGCAGGCGCAGCGACAGCTCCCGCGGCCCGCGCGGTGTAATATTGACACAGCTCGAAGCGGTTTAATCAGCGCGACCCAAACGTCCATATGGAGCACTGAGGTATGGGTCGGAGAAGTTTGTCGACTGGATTTCTGTATCTTTTCTCAGTCATTCGCATCACAGCGCATACAACTTTCCGCATAAGGAAAACATGTACCACCATAGATCTCTCATATAGTTGCATCCAACGGGCGCGAAGGTTCCGTGCCCTACTTGAGTAACCAATTCCAAATCAGCTAATAGCATCCCACCCTATGTACAGAAAAGTTTTATTATCCGCTGAATTAGGACTGGTCGCTATCTAAACAGTACGCATGTTTAAGAGCGTTCGCGTCCCTTGGATGCAGCCTGATACCGTTAAGGATCATCGTGAGAGATCTGTGGAGGGACATGATTCCTTTACGGGGGAACTCGGAAGTGTTATGGATGCAGTTGCCTGAGAAAAGGGATAGTGAGCAACAAACCCAAGATCAATCGTAGGTTAGACCAACAGACGGTATAAATCATCGCAGGAATTAAGTGTCCGTTCTGTGCCAATTCCAGTAACAGGACAGACGTGAAGTTACGACTCAGTGGAAACCACAGAGTGCCGACAGATCGTTAGGGTCAAGCAAACTTTTACGGCGATGTGTGGAACGTTGGCCATTAAGTTAGCAGAGCAAAAGGAACTGGTTGCGGCATTGGCAGTGAAACTCGTTGAACTCTAGCTTCAGAGTAGTATATTACATAGTCCTAATCACAAGCAGTTAAATAGCGAAACCTACCCAGCAAAACTGCTACACAGTTCGGAGAAAGAGGAGTATCATTGGTGACAAGCAGCAGGCAGAACTGCCTGTTCTACTGTTCATTGTGGGCAGTGATTTCTCGCGTGGGAGTGTTTATATTGTGTGTGCGACAAGCCAAGTCTTCACACAACAAGCCCGCCTATGTCGAATGTCATTAGTCGCACTGACTGTAGATGTCAAGTTGTTGCCCATCCAATATCAGCCACGGTGGGGATGATCGCACAATTTGTGCATTACTCTCCATGCCTTGCGGCATTTCATGAGACTGGGGAGACCGTTCGATCTGCCTGTCGTCATCGCTAGTTGTCATCAATTATGTTCGTCTTTCTCCAAATGGCATTGACGGGTCTGTGTTCTAACGTCCCAGAACCGAATGGTGAATCGTTGAAAGGTAGACAAGAAGACGAGTGAAACCCATGGGCTACGACAGGCTCTGTATACGGAATAAACCTCCTACTAAACAGTCTTACACACCTTTCACGAAATCCATCACCTCCTCAGTAGGGGAACCTCGGTTACTGCGAGTAACATTTGGTAACACAAGGGACCAGGAAGATGTTCTACCGGCAAGCCACAGTCTAGTGAACTCTTGTGTCAGTGCCCACATTTTTCCGGACAAGCCATGGACAGAAAAACAAGCGCAAATCCGATTCGACGGCATCATGTCAAAATGAGGTGGAGAATGTGGTGTTGGTACATGGTGTGCCAGAACTGAAGCATGATGAAAACCGTGAACGACAAAAACACTATGTTGAAGGATGGAGGTACATAGTAACTTTCGACATCACCCGTCTAGTCGCCTTCCCAAACTACCACAGTAGCAAACCGAACGTTTTGATACTTAGCTTAGCTACACCATAGATGGTATCAATGTCATGACGACAGAACACGTGGGTCACCGGAAACACGATTAAGATCACTCAAGCAGTACAGACCCAAAGTACAGGTGAGCCAGACATGTTTGTTCCTACGAAGATCAGCCAATAGTACAAACACAACTTTTGATAAAACGTCAACAGGCAGACACTATTTGTGCGGTCAACACAGCGAACCCAGATGCCAGTACGTCAACAAATACAATACTGCTACACTAAGGCACAAGCTCGGTAATCTATGCATCAAGATTTGCGCCATTGACATGAAACATCAACATGGGACATCATAGCAGTGAATTAAACATGACTATCAAGCAACATATCGGATCCGGAAATTTGACTCAACAAAATATCAAACATTGGGAAAATTAAAACCAAAACTGTTCTAATGTGGAACATGAATCATCAGCAGTAAAGACATCGCACTTTATCACACTGTTGTGCAGCGTTTAGCACTAAAGGTGAGGGTCTAAAAGTCTCTTGAATGTCGCGAGGTCTGGTGCGTTCGCCACATGTGTTTTTAGTGCATGCTGTTGGGAAGAGATACTACGAGAGTAAAAATGATTCCTACAATCCAAACGGGTGTTGCGTTACTAGTTTCAAGTGATGGCCTCGTTATTGTTTGTAAGGGGCAAAGCTAAGCAGTGATGTACATGGGTGCCCGCTTTCAGTCAGTATCCGGTGTGTGGAAACGAGATTTCCGCGAAGCCGTCGGTATTCTGAGGAGAACACACTGACTAAAAGAAGGCGCAGTTTGTAACTGAGACCGGATAGTCTACGTGTTGCCAAAGTACAAGTGAGCCAGACATGTTTGTTCCTACCCAGATAAGCCAATGGTACAAACACAATTTTCCAATAAACGTCAACAGACCGACTCTATTTGTGCGGTTAACAAAGCGAACCCAGATGCCAATACGGCAAAAAATACAGTAATGCTACACTAAGGCTCAAGCGCTATAATCTAAGCATCCAGATCTGCACCATCCACATAAAACATCAAGTTAGGACATCATAGTAGTGAATTAAACATGACTATCAAGCAACATATTGGATCCGGAAATTGGACTCAACAAAATATCAAACATTCGGAAAGTTCGCCCAACTCACAGTCGTAGTGCTGCCGTGTCATAACGAGCTTACCTGAAATATGGTGCCATTACAGAACATTCTCTTGTTATTCCCTACTACTTATTTTTCCAGCTGCAACTAGCAGGTCGTGTTGGTGGAACTCAGAAGACGACGCATGATGCTTGCTTCTCAGCAGCTACCTATAGGCTCACAAACTTCTCCACAAACAGTGCTGGCATTCTGTTAAACACTCTCCAATTTGCTCTTTAAAAACAGCTCTCACACTACTTTAGAAGCCGCGGCTTCACAGTACCATCAATAGTATCGGTGTCTCCAAGTGTATCAGCCTTCAGATCACAACTACCTGGGGTCATGGTCACGCTAGTTTCATACAACCATGTGCACGGACCAATGAGACATCACAGTTCAAACAAGCCATCATTATTGGAATTAATCCTGACCAAGGAAAAGTCGATGGTTGAGTCGGTTTCATACAACTCTCCAGTAGAGAGTAGCGATCACTCAGTCCTAAAGTTTGGATATATATGTGTTATGCCATTATTGTTGATAAAGGAAGAGGAACTCGAAGAATTATTACTGACCATCTCACGCTCATCAACCTAGTGACAACCGTTGGCTGGAACCACCATTTGCATTGTTCGCAGAACGATGTATGTAATAAGTTAAAAGCAAATGGGTCATACAAACAAATCCAAAGTAGTACGATTATGATTTTCGCATCGGACCAAAACCCGGATCCCTAAGCAGAACGCGTAAATGGATAAGAAGAAATGACGAGATTTTGAAGCAGCATGCGTCAAGCCTGTGTTCAATAGTTTAATAGTCTATGATGGAATAAAAAGCAGAAATTCACAAGCCCACAGTATGGAAAATGTACAAGAAAATTAAAACCAAAACTTCTAACGTGGAACGTGAATCATTAGTAGTAAAGACATCGCACTTTATCACACGGTTATGCAGCGTTTAGCACTAAAGATGAAGGTCTAAAAGTCTCTTGAATGTCGCGAGGTCTGGTGCGTTCGCCACATGTGTTTTTAGTGCATGCTGTTGGGAAGAGATATTTCTAGAGTAGAAATGATTCCTACGATCCAAACGGGTGTTGCGTTACTAGTTTCAAGTGATGGCCTCGTTATTGTTTGTAAGGGACAAAGCTAAGCAGTGATGTACATAGGTGCTCGTTTTCAGTTAGTACCCGGTATGTGGCAACGAGATTTCCGCAAAGCCGTCGGTATTCTGAGGAGAACACACCGAGTAAAAGAAGGCGCAGTTTGTAACTGAGACCGGATAGTCTACGTGTTGCCTTGGTATCTCTTCGCTGAGACCGCTCCAGGAGCATAGGCATCAGGTCTGAACAGCATATATAACGTGCGGATGAGGATATGTGTTAATCAACAGTGATACGAGCCGTCGCTCAAAGGTGCCGAGAGCTCGCCTCAAAAGCCTCAAGTTCAAGTTTACCACATTCGCTGCTTCCGAAGATTGGAGCGAATTACCAAGACTTACTGGAACAATGATACTTAAGAGTCGCTCACTAGTCACCTGTAGCGTAAAGTGCTGTCCCAGAAGTTATGTGTTCAACAAACTGCTACACACCATTAGGAGGTGATACGTTACAGGGTTCAGTGGCAGCTGGTTCCCTTCTGCCCATTCGTTAATCCGGTCCAGATCGTTCTGGAGACAGGCACGGTCGAATGGTGAGCGATTCGCTCCCCATATTTTAGCATCATTTGCAAATATCTGCATTGGGAGTAAAATGTTTGCTGGGTGTTCATATATGTAAACTAAAAGCAATAGCATGCCGAGGATGTATTCCTGCGGTACACCATTGGAAATGTACAGGATTTCGGAGTGAGTGCTGGCGATTCATACCTTGATGGTTCTGTCTTGTAGCCAATGTTCCAACTAGAGGAGCAGGGAACTGTTAATACCGTAGGCAGCAAACTTTTGGAGGAGAACGAAGTGATTGGCCCTGTCGAATGCCTCAGAAAAAGCTAAGTAAACCACATCTATGAGACTCATTCATCAGCTGCCTTGATCCATGCGTCCCGAACAGGAAGCAGGTTGGCGAGACAAGATTGTCTGTGTCTGAGACCAGGTTGGAGATGGAAAATTATTTGCAAACTTTCAAAGTCCAACTTCGGTTCACCTGCGATTGCAGATTCCATCACTTTGATAAAACAGGTAGGAGAGTAACAGGCCGGTAGTTGGCAGAGTCCGATCGATTGCCTCCTTTGTATATCGGAGTGATCATTCCACGTTTCTACTCAGATGGGAGTGTATGGGGGTTAAGCAGACAGTGGACAAGGCTGCAAGATGTACTGCTATGGTGAGAGTAAGAGTTTCATGTACCCTTGGACAGATCTTGTTGATTCCAGAGGCACTGTTTTCCCAGGGAGACTGTAATTTTTTCATGATAGCCTCTGGGATAAAATTCAATGGTCACTGGATAAGTCTACGAAAATGTTTGGGAGTTGATAGAGCAAAGGTTCCATGATATTTGTAGCCACCGAGTCAAACTGCGCTAGTAGAGCGTTCGCGGTATCCACAGCAGTAGTTGTTAAGCCACTGGCCGTCTTAAGTGGTGACATTTCACGTTTCACTTTTCTTTCGTCGTTCACACACATGTATAGCAGGTATTTGTTACTCGTAAGTCTGAGTACCACGGTCTCCGCCATTCGTACTTGTCTACTCTAATCTATGCCGTGCAGTAATACCTGATTGATTTCTAATTCTTCCATATAACATCACATGGGCTTTGCGTATATTGCCTTCAAACCTCATTTCTTCTGTTGATCCATTTACGTGTTCTGCATCGGGTCCAAGTAGTTGTCCGGCATGATGCCCTTAATGGTACTACTTTTGAAGCTGCTCATATGGTCCAGTTAACATTAGCTTACAACTTATTCTATGTGCAGTTCGCCGAACTGTGAGTCTGTAAGCCCCAGTCAACGGTTGCCGCAGGTTGTGAAGCTTGGAATAGCCGGTAATAGTTAGTTGGTTTCAGCGTTCTTTATCAAACAAACCGGCATAGGGCACATGACCAAACGTTAGCACTGGATGGTCGCTACTGCCTAGTGGAGGGTCGTGTGCAAATTACTCAACCAGCAACTCTTCATTTGTCAGGATTAGGTCCCGCAGTGATGGCATGTTTGTATCGCAGTGTCTGGCTGGTCGATGCACATGGTTATACCAAAACAATCAGAAATTACTACACGTCACACATTAGAGCAGACAAGTACGAACGGCAGGAGACCATGGTACTGAAGCTGCCGAGTAACAGCAAACTGATATACAGGTATGTGAATGATAAAAGAAAGGTTAACCATGGAATGTCACCACCCAAAGAAGGCCAGTAGCATAAAGACTACTGATGTGGATACCGCGCAGTGACTACAAATACAGTCGAACCCGCTTTATTACAAACCATCGGGATATTACAAAAGTAGGCAATAAAACGGGGTGCACAATTAACCAAGATTGCCAATTTTCCAAAAGAAAACAAGCGTTGAAGTCTTGCACATTATATCACTTGAACTGTAACGAGCTAAGAAGGATAAAATAGTACTTGGAACTAAATCCTACAAAAGCGGTTGATTCAGATAAGCATGACCTATAAGTTAAACACTACCACATAAAACATCTTACATGGATAGTTATATGATGCGTCCTGGATGTGTCTACCGATTTTCATTGACGTACCGTAAATTGCCTCACATGGTGCGCCTTGAGGAAACCCCGTGGAATTCTAACGGCAGTCCGGAGATCTCATCGGATCTCACACGATACACTACGCACACAAACGCCGCGTATGCGTACCGCAACCTGAATGGCGCTGCACACGTTGAGGCGCAGACTACCGATAATTTAACGACCGATACATTCTGGTCAGTGGTTGAGGACAGAATGTTTCGCGGAAAACGGACGCATGTGGGCTCTGTACTGACGGATGTTTAACTGTAGCACTGAAGTTACCGTTAGGCACTGCGTCTACTGTGGTAAAAATATGGACATCGCGTTGTCGGACGAAGGTACACGTGATGCGTAACTGCCGCTGTTTCATCGCAGCTATGTTCCTATCAAAGTAGAAAGACTGGCGTACACCTGAGTAATACGTTTTCGCGGTGCCCATATTTGTATCAAGGATAATGTTAAAACACAGTTATGGTGGACACGATGGTAGACTGGAAACTAGCTTCCAAATAACCATTGTAGAAAAAGGTACCACTTTCAACTAGACCATTTATCTTAGGAATAATAACGACTTGGTAGAGTGGTATTTTCTCACTTTAGTATTTTGCTTTCCTGTTAAATAAGCTATGTACTAACTGGAATTCTTCTTTCCTAAATAACCTACGATACTTAAAGATTACCCGGTTGTTGCAGTTCAGTTCAGTGCAGTTGATAAACCATGATCCGGGCACCAACTTGTCGTGGATGCAGTTGCCACGCCTCGCGTCGCCAGATTGGCAATAATGCGGTTAGACTTAAATATGGTATTAGCAGAATGGAAGCAAGAATGAGGTGCACGAAGCTAATCGCATCGAAGTATGAACAGTCAAACGCAAGAGAACGAATGCAGGGGCAGCACTGAATCCGACAATGTGCCACGTCCGATAGAGTCTCTAACCATTGGTTTGAACTAGCACGAGACCCCCATCTACGAAGACGGCACGTACCTGCCTGACCAAGTCTCGCGGTCGATTTCTTCATACCCTTATGTCACGTCCACCATAGAACACCTCGTGGTTTCGCCCAATTTGGTGCAGCGACGGCGTATAATGCTCACCGAGGAAGGCGTTTAACTGGAGTACAGAGTACATGACCTAACCAACTTTAACGATTCAACTTCAACGGTCACTGAAGTGAAGCACCGGAGAGTTTCTTGCTAAAAACCAACTGGCGGACCTTAGCATTGCTCATCCTGTGTTCCCACCAGATGCGTGGAATACAACGTGAGACCCGGTGATCAAAGATGGCCAAGCGTTTGATGTCTTCCTCACGAACTGGTCGAGTCTCAGATGCATACAGTAGCACCGACCTTATCGCAGTTGTTCCCAGAAGTGTAGCTGTGTCACACACTGAACCATAGCATCGAAGAACGCAATATGAATCCACATTTAAGAGGGTCTTACCACCAGGGGCTCTTCCATCTTTTGTTACCCCAACGCAGGGACCCAACCACATCACTTTTACCACGGACGCTGTCATGAAAATGGTTACGTCTCTGCACAACCTCAGCTCCCTGGTGTCTATACTACTCGCCCAAAAGCACTGGAAGCAGCGTCACGCCAACTGGACGAACTGTTGGCTCAGTTCTTTCAGCGATATCACTTCATCCTGTATTGTCCAAGGTCATGGAGACCATCGTTGCCGATGCATTGGTATGCTATCCTGAAACATGCAACCGCATTGCTCCAGAGCAACACGGCTTTCGTGGACAGCGATCGTGCACAACAAATTTACTCATAGCCCTGAGTAGCTGGACCGAGTCAGCTGGCGCTGAAGATAACGTGCATGTGGTCTACTTGGATTTCTCGAGAGCATTCGACCGTCTGGAGCATCGGATTCTCCTCTCCACGCTGCAGTATTATGACATCAATGACACCCTGTTAGTCTGGATCTCCAACTTCCTCCTACAACGGCAGCTGGTGGTTAGAGTGCGAAACTCATCAACAGACCCTATACATGTCGAAGGTGGTGTGCCTCAAGGCTCTGTTTTAGGGCCACGACTGTTTTTGGTATTTATCAACGACCTGGCACAGACGATTGGTTCAAGTTGCTAGTGTTTGCTGATGACATCAGGATATGGCGCAAGATTCAGTCGGACACTGATATGGATATGCTGCAGCACGACTTGGACATGGTACGGTAGTGGTCAAACCAAAAATCTGAAGAATTTTAATGTAGGCACATGCAAGGTACTATCCTTACGGCACCAGCGTACCTACTGCTACATGCTCGGAACGCAAGTACTGCAGGGATCTTCCGTCGAATGCAAGCTGGGCGTGCTGGTTCTGGATGACTTGAGTTGTTCCTGGCAATTTGAGAGAACATAGAATACCGGTGCTCAACACGTCCGGATGTTGAAACGGGCTTTGGGACAATATGACATCTCCATTTTTCGACAGTTGCTCAGTGCGTATGTTCGCCTTTATGTCGAATACGCAATTCAATCGTGGCAGCCATGTTTAAAGCACGACCTTACTGCACTTGACCGGTCTCAACGTCGAGCATCCAAATACGTCATCGGAATCAGCCCTCTAGCATACGAGCAATTACTGGTACGTTTGGGATTGTTTAGCTGACGGCATCGTGGAGTACGCGGCCTCCTGATAAAGGCATACCTGATTCTAACCAATCCAACTCATGTATACGAAGAGAAGGAGTACTGTGTTAAAAGCTATAAGTCCATCCCTTTTACAGTAAAATTACCAACTGTCATGTTGAAGTGCCTGCCTGACTATGTCTCTCGGTCATCTGGGTAGTAGCCCACAAACGTAGACATGACGGAACAAAAGGTGGATCACCAAGGTTTCATATAGTATGCGCGTTGACACGTATCGGTAAGCTGCACGTTCCCCAACCGGAGGCCTCTGCTACAAGCAAGAAGCTCGGGGTGCAACAGCACTATGACCGACAACCAATTTGTCTATACTCGAGGT
This sequence comes from Dicrocoelium dendriticum, assembly GCA_944474145.2. Classification (NCBI taxonomy): domain Eukaryota; kingdom Metazoa; phylum Platyhelminthes; class Trematoda; order Plagiorchiida; family Dicrocoeliidae; genus Dicrocoelium; species Dicrocoelium dendriticum. The sequence continues at coordinate 85,223,978 of OX104064.1, forward strand.
ATAGGAGACCCCATAATCTCCTACTTATGGCTCCGTGTGGATTGGGGAACATTTGCACCAACGGCGCCAATATATAGGCTTTAATCTACGCATTAGATTCCCCCAAATCATTACGGCTTTCGGAGTGGTGCAGACTGCTGAAGAAGCAGGTAATGCTCATAGAATTAAGTTCGCTCGGACCCATCAATGGCGCCATTCGTCCGGTGACAGATTTAGTTTCCAACTCATGTGCAATCGATGATGCATGTATTTACAGAAGCAGGGTAAGACGGAGATAAATATCATGGAGGGAGATGTTGAACGTGTCCACATGCATTCTGACTACAGTACGGAAATGGTTTGATGTAGTTAGCAAGTACTTTATGCAACGTCCCGGTGGTGATGGCGTAGCAGTCCTTTAGAAGGTTCTGCTGCAATTGCTCGAGGGGAATAGGCTTGTTTCTGTAGACCCTTCTATTGAGTATGGCACTTAGCCGTTGAACAGAACAGAACGCGCACGCGTAGTATGGAACCGAGTTACGAAAAGCATCCAACGTTACAGTGACTAGCAAAGCCGGGAAGGAAAACCAAGAAAATAAGGAAAGTAAGGCAAGGTCCTTCTGAACCAATAATGTGAGGACTTGTGTTTGCGGATCCATACTCAAGTGCGTATATGACATCCCTCTCTTCCCTGGTCAAGATCACAGACTCCTGATTGCTATCGATCAATTGGCTCAGTCGGGCGTTTTGAGCGCATTAATTCTGGTTGTGCAACATCATTTTGTGGTTCCTTGCTTTGTGAAGCAGATTCCCCGTCCGTTATTGGGTCAGTAACAGTCGCTTTTTGATCCCGCTACTGTGGTTCGTTTAAGCATAGCCGGATATGGTCAAAATGGCGACGCACCACACGGTCGTCCACCATCTATAGCCCCGCTTGGTTACTCGTTGAGGACATGAGTGTAACAGGTTGCCAGCTTGCTTCGTGAGGCAGTTTTGTGTATACGCGAACAAAATGATTAAGAAACATTTCCTCTGTCGTTTTTTCATCTGCACACATGCTCTCCTGCTGTTCCACCATTCTTCTTCGACGGTTCGGCAAAAGTAGGTGCAGTCCCGTTGGGAGTGGCCGACCAAGCATTAATTCCGCGGGTGACTTCCCTGTCGAATCAGTCGATGTCGTGAGGTAAGAGAACAGGAGACGATCCAACTTAGTAGAGTTGCATGAGTCTGCTTGAAGAGACCTTGCTTAACGATCCGGACTGCACGTTCTGCCATTCCGTTCGACGTGGGATGGTACGGGACAGACTTAATGTGCTGTATTCCGATGTTACTCAGGAACTGTTGAACTTCATCACTGGTAAATGGGATTCTGTTGTCGGTGCATACCGCCTCTGGGATACCGAAAATGGCGAATATGGAGTGCATTTTCGCAACTGTTGCTGCTGAAGCCACATTCGGAACTGGATGTACTTCTATCAATTTAGAATGGATATCTATCAAAGATAGTCACATCAACCCATTTATTGGCCAAAGTAGTCCGCGTGTACCCGCAGCCAGGGCCTGGCCGGCCAACGCCATGGACTTATCGGTCCGGGAGATTTTTGTCTTTAGTATTTTTGATATTGTTCGCAGTTTTCAGCATCCGCTCTATATTCTGGCCAAAGTTCGGCCTCCAACAGTAACCATGTGTACGTGCCTTCATCCTGTTCACTCCGCGATGTGCGTCATGCAGCTGCCTCAGGAACTGGGGCAGTAGTTATTCTGGTGGAACTATGCGCGAGCCTAGAAATATACAGCCGTCGGAGAGACTCAACTCATTACTCCAATAGGCGAATGATTTCAGTTCGTCTGACTTGTTTGTAGGTCATCCGGTCATTAAGAACCGTTTCACCATCGGTAACACAGGGTCCCGGTCGGTCAGGCGCCGCCCCACGTCACTCCGGATGGGTATCTTTTCAACTTTTTGTATCAAATTGATAAGCTCCATAAGTTCACTATTCGTTGTTGGTGCCATGCTGCTGCGGGAGGCGACTAACTGCATCGGCAAGGTATTACTTGGTCCATTTACATACTGAAGTTTGTAGTTATAGACGCTCAAAAATAGTGCCCCCCTTTGTGTTCGTGCCGAAGACAGCTGTTGGATTCCTTTATCATCACTCAGAAACGAAAGAAGTGTTTTATGGTCGGTGTGGCTATCAAATTCTCTTCCCCAGGCCTACTGGTGGAAGTGCTTGACTCCGAAAATAATCGCTAACGTTTCTCTGTCCAGATGCGAGTGATTCCTTACAGCGGGTTGCAAAGCAAGCAAGCGGGAAGCAAAAGCGATTGGACGAAGAGAACTGTCATCCGTCCGGTGGCAAAGGACTGCGCCTACTCCGCGTGGGGAAGCATCAGACTGCAGTACTAGAGGCCGGCTTGGATTGTTGTGCACGAGCTAAGGGGGAGGCGCTGAGCACTCTTTTTGCATCTATGAAGGTCTTTCTTTATCCGGATCCGATGTCTAGGAATTCCCCTTGTGCAACAATCCGTGCAAGGGTGCAAATACAGTTGAAGCGTTAGGTATGAAGCGACGACAGTGGGAAAATGTCCCTAAAAACGATCGGAGTTCAGCTTCATGCTTGAATTCAGGTGCGACAAGAATGGGTTTTAATTTGTATTCTAACGCGTGTAGTCCGTTTTTATCAAGACGGTAACCAAGGTAACGAACGGAATCTGAGAAATGCTTACCGTTGGATTTCTTCAGTTTGAATCCACTCTATGGTAGATGTACGAGCACAGTGGATGGCATTTGTAAACGTCCAGCAGCTGTACGTCCTGTGATTAGAAGATCGTCAAGATAGGCGCAAGTGAAAGGAATATCTGTGCTCACGTTGTCAATGATCCATTGGAATATCGTTGGGACTGAACTGATTCCGAAGGGCAGACGTTCGTACTGTGATAGACCCGTGCGCCTACTTATCCTAGTGCATAAGCGAGAGGTCTAGTCTAATGCAATTTGTAAGTAGGTGTGACCAAGATCGATCTGTGTAAGCTTTCGTCCGCCTGCCAACGTAGCATACAGATCCTCTATTCTAGGTAAGGGGTAATTCTCCATAATTAAACAACCATAAGCAGTTAGCTTATAGTCACCACAAATACGCAGAGAACCAAGCGGCTCTAGGACTGAAAATATTGGAGTTCCCCACTCACTGTTTCGGACTGGCTCGATTCTTCCTGCTGATCGCAATCGCTTTATCTCGTCTTCCACCTTTGATCTCAGGGAATAAGATAGGGTACGTGGTTTGATGAAGTGGGACTGAATTCCAGCCCGTAGTTTGATCCTAGCCTGAGGTCTGCTCAATTTTCCCAGTTTATTATCAAAAACGTCAGGATATTTGTTGAGCACATCCTCCAAGCGCTGGTTAATGGACATGAACTTCACTGTCTTTAGTGTGGCCGGAACACATTTAATCCAGTCGCGCCCGATTAAGTTTGGACAATCATTCGGCACAACATATGCCTGAAAGGTTCGCTTCTCCTCATGGTAATTTACATGAACAGTGCATTTGCCCAAGGTTGGTATCGGCTGTCTAGTGTACGTACGCAAATTTGATTCACAGGGAGATAACTTGTGTAATATTTTAACTGGGGCAGCACTGGTTATGGTAACTGAGACACCCGTATCAAATTCCATTTTAACCAACCGACCTTCTATTTCCAATTGCACAGTGTAGGGTGGGTGAATGCTGCAGATGTTCCATGTTGCATTCCATATCGTGTTTAGCTGGTCTTCTTCGCCTGAATACTGGACGACCTTCACGGGCTTCTTGGGAAATGTGATGTCGCGGCTGTGTCAGCATTAGATCAGCAGACGTGGGCCAAGTGCCCTAATTTTCCATACAGGCGGCAGCTACTCTGTTTAGGGCGACATTCCTTGGCTGGTCTATGCTGACTTCTACATCGGTAAGAGGTAAAAGGCAATTCGGACCGTCTCGGAGTAACATCTTCTCGATTGACTGCCTGGATTATGTCTCTGTGAGGTTGGGAGGAAAAAGGCTGCTAACGGTTTATGGACATTCTCCAGCTGCCGAACAACATTTCAGGCCTTCTCCTAGCTCATCATCGCCTCATTTTCCGACAATAACCTTTCCCGAGCCTGTCAGTTACGGATACCGGATATTAAGCACTGTAATGTCATCGCTTCTTCGAACTACGTAACTGGAATTTCACTATACCAACATTCTGGTAGGGCTTGCTGTATCAGCGCAATGAAATCAATGACACTATTTTTAGGGTTTTGACGCAAGATGGAGAAAGAATACCGCGCAGTGCGTGTGTTCAGTCGTGAACCTCATAACCCGCTGAGGAGGGTTAGCGCGCTGTTGAGTGTCACCTTCTCACCAACATGGAGGGCATCAAAATATCTTTGGGTTTCATCCCCCAGAAATTGTCACAATAAGTTATTTTGCGGCTCCCTGAGAGTACCGTGTTTGGCTGCAAGACGATTAGTAGATCCAAATAATCCACGAAAGTGCGCTTCCAGCAGTTCCAGGTAGCCGGTGTTGGTTTCTCAGAAGGAATCTTCCAATATAGTGTAGGAAAGTGCGACATCGCAGTAGTTTAAACTCGTCACCAGAATGTTAAAAATGGCCCTTAGCCGATGGAATCGCTTTACTAAAATCATCCTGTTTTACAGTAGATAGAAAAGTCGGAAAGGAAAACCAGAGCAATAAAGAAAGTAAGACAAGGTCATTTTCGACCAATCATGTGTGGGCCTGTGTTTAAGAATCGATACTCAAGTGCGTACGTGACACCTTCTTTCCAAATATCCCCACCGAAAATATCCAGCGGGTTTTAATCGGGTGACCGTGCGGGCCATTCGACGGGGCTTCCACGACCGATTCATCGTTGGCCGAATTCATCACCGAGATATTCTCGCACAGATTGAGCATAATGTGCTGGCGCATCATTATGCTGTAACCATACGGCTCTACGAACTCCGTCCGCATCCAACTGTGGCAATACGCAAGTCTAGAGCAATTCCTCGTACAACGATGCCAGTTGAGTAATACAAAACACGTCAATGGAAAAGAGAAATGGTCCGACGATTTTCTGACCAGTAGTTTCAGCCCAGACCACCAGCTTGGCGATGTACTTAATACATCGCACTGTTACTGCGTAGATTTAACTGACCCAGAAATATTGTTTGTCTGTTCCACGCAAATAGAAAACGGGCTCATCCGTAAACATCACGGAATGCACATGTGATCCAAAAACCGACGCAAAAATGTGTTCCGTTTATCCGGAGCGTTTGGATTCAATACCTGAAACTGGAGTGTACGAAACCGAAGAAACCTGCGTACTTCCAAAAGCTTCTGAAGCACGTAGCAGATGGTGTCACAATGCTGGACTATTCTAAGTACGCTGAGATCTGGCCACTCAGATACTGCAAGTATAACGGTGCAAGCTGCGAAATCTGCAGTACTATTGCGAGGTCGCTCGGGATTTCTGGCGTCGCGCACACTCCCAGTTTTGTGGAACTTATTAAGCAATTGAAGCAGTAAAGGCCGCGGAAGGCTCGCCTTTCAGTGTTTAGTGTTATACATTCGAGATGTTTTGGCGGCGTTTAAGACACATTGGTCATACAGCAGAATAATTTGATTGAGCTGAGCCTCACGCACGCACGGAATTCCGGTTGCAGGAACGTCACCGACGGGAGTGTAAACTGGTGTTCCATTGCAGAGACAGCGACCAAATGATAAATGACAAGAATGCCACCGCTTATCTTGGTCCGCGAAATATTCCGTCCTCAAACACTGACCGGAATTTATCGATCGTGCAATTATCCATAGCCTGCGTCTCATCACGTGTAGCGCCATGCAACATGCGGCACGAAGATGCCGCGCTTATGTGCGTAGTGCATCGTGTGACATACGATTGGATCTACACCTTCGACATGTATAGGGTCTGTTGATGAGTTTCGCACTCTAACCACCAGCTACCGTTGTAGGAGGAAGTTGGAGATCCAGACTAAAAGGGTGTCATTGATGTCATAATACTGCAGCGTGGAGAGGAGAATCCGATGCTCCAGGCGGTCGAATGCCTTGGAGAAATCCAAGTAGACAACATGGACGTTATCTTCAGCGCCAGCTGACTCAGTCTAGCTACTCAGGGCTATGAGTAAATTTGTTGTGCACGCTCGCTGTCCACGAAAGCCGTGTTGCTCTGGAGCAATGCGGTTGCATGTTTCAGGATAGCATACCAATGCATCGGCAACGATGGTCTCCATGACCTTGGACAGTACAGGATGAAGTGATACCGCTGAAAGAACTGAGCCAACAGTTCTGCCAGTTGGCGTGACGCTGCTTCCACTGCTTTTGGGCTAGTAGTATGGACACCAGGGAGCTGTGGTTGTGCAGAGACGTAAGCATTTTCAGGACAGCGTCCGTGGTAAAAGTGATGTGGTTGGGTACCTGCGTTGGGGTAACAGAAGATGGAAGAGCCCCTGGTGGTAAGACCCTCTTAAATGTGGATTCATATTGCGTTCTTCGATCCTATGGTTCAGTTTGTGACAGCTACACTTCTGGGAACAACTGCGATAAGGTCGGTGCTACTGTATGCATCTGAGACTCGACCAGTTCGTGAGGAAGACATCAAACGTTTGGGTCTTAAGTTGAAATGCACGCATCTGGTGGGAACACAGGATGAGCAATGCTGAGGTCCGCCAGTTGGTTTTTAGCAAGAAACTCTCCGGTGCTTCACTTCAGTGACCGTTGAAGTTGAATCGTTAAAGTTGGTTAGGTCATGTAATCCGTACGCCAGTTAAACGCCTTCCTCGGTGAGCATTATACGCCGTCGCTGCACCAAATTGGGCGAAACCACGAGGTGTTCTATGGTGGACGTGACATTAGGGTATGAAGAAATTGACCGCGAGACTTGGTCAGGCAGGTACGTGCCGTCTTCGTAGATGGGGGTCTCGTGCTAGTTCAAACCAATAGTTAGAGACTCTATCGGACGTGGCACATTGTCGGATTCAGTGCTGCCCCTGCATTCGTTCTCTTGCGTTTGACTGTTCATACTTCGATGCGATTAGCTTCATGCACCTCGTTCTTGCTCCCATTCTACTAATATCATATTTAAGTCTAACCGCATTATTGCCAATCTGGTGACGCGAGGCGTGGCAACTGCATCCATGACAAGTTGGTGTCCGGATCATGGTCTATCAACTGCACTGAACTGAACTGCAACAACCGGGTAATCTTTAAGTATCGTAGGTTATTTAGGAAAGAGAATTTCCAGATAGAACTTGGCTCACTTAACAGAAAAGCAAAATACGGAAAGCGAGAAAATACTCCTCTACCAAGTCGTTATTATTCCTAAGGTAAAAGGTCTAGTTGAAAGTGGTGCCCTTTTTCTACAGTGGTTATTTGGAAGCTAGTTTCCAGTCTACCATCGTGTCCACCATAACTGTGTTTTAACATTATCTTTGATACAAATATGGGCACTTCGAAAACGTATTACTCAGGTGTACGCCAGTCTTTCTACTTTGATAGGAACATAGCTGCGATGAAACAGCGGCAGTTGTGCATCACGTGTACCTTCGTCCGACAACGCCTAACGGTAACCTCAGTGCTACAGTTAAACATCCGTCAGTACAGAGCCCACATGCGTCCGTTTTCCGCGAAACATTCTGTCCTCAACCACTGACCAGAATGTATCGGTCGTTAAATTATCGGTAGTCTGCGCCTTAACGTGTGCAGCGCCATTCAGGTTGCGGTACGCAGACGCCGCGCTTGTGTGCGTAGTGTATCTTGTGAGATCCGATGGGATCCCCGGACTGCCGTTAGAATTCCACGGGGTTTCCTCAAAGCGCACCATGTGAGGCAATTTACGGTGCGTCAATGAAAATCGGTAGACACATCCAGGACGCACCATATAGCTATGCATGTTAGATGCTTTATGTGGTAGTTTATAACTTATAGGTCATGCTTATCTGAATCAACCTCTTTTGTAGGATCTAGTTCCAAGTACTATTTTATCCTTCTTAGCTCGTTACAGTTCAAGTGATATAATGTGCAAGACTTCAACGCTTGTTTTCTTTTGGAAAATTGGCAATCTTGGTTAATTGTGCACCCCGTTTTATTGCCTACTTTTGTAATATCCCGATGGTTTGTAATAAAGCGGGTTCGACTGTATTTGTAGTCACTGCGCGGTATCCACATCAGTAGTCGTTATGCTACTGGCCTTCTTGGGTGGTGGCACTCCATGTTTAACCTTTGTTTTATCGTTCACATACCTGTATATCAGTTTGCTGTTACTCAGCAGCTTCAGTACCATGGTCTCCTGCCGTTCGTACTTGTCTGCCCTAATGTGTGAGGTGTAGTAATTTCTGATTGTTTTGATATAACCATGTGCATCCACCAGGCAGACACCGCGATACAAACATACCATCACTGCGGGACCTAATCCTGACAAATGAAGAGTTGCTGGTTGAGTAAGTCGCATACGACCCTCCACTAGGCAGTAGTGACCATCCAGTAACAACGTCTGGTCATGTGCCCTATGCCGGTTTGTTTGATAAAGAACGCTGAAACCAACTGATTATTACCGGCTATTCCAAGCTTCACAACCTGTGACAACCGTTGACTGGTGCTTGCAGACTCACAGTTTGGTAAACGGTAAATTGTAAGGTAATGTTAACTGGACCATACGAGCAGCTTCAAAAGTTGTACCATTACGTGCATCATGCCGGACAACTACGTGGACCCGAAGCAGAACACGTAAATGGATCAACAGAAGAGATGAGGTTTGGAGGCAACATACGCTAAGCCCATGTGATGTTATATGGAAGAATTACAAAAGGATGAGAGGTTACTCCACGACATAGATTAGAGTAGATAAGTGCGAATGGCGGAGACCGTGGTACTCAGACTTACGAGTAACAAATACCTGCTATACATGTGTGTGAACGACGAAAGAAAAGTGAAACCTGGAATGTTACCACCCAAGACGGCCAGTGGCTTAACAACTACCGCAGTGGATACCGCGAACGCTCTACTAGTGCAGTTTGAGTCAGTGGCTACAAATATCATGGAACCTTTGCTCTATCAAGTCCTAAACAATCGCGTGAACTGATCCAGTGACCATTGAATTTTATCCCAGAGGCTGTCATGAATAAATTATAGTCTCCCTGGGAAAACAGTGCCTCTGGAATCAACAAGATCTGTCCAAAGGTACATGAAACTCTTACTCTCACCATAGCAGTACATCTTGCAGCCTAGTCCACAGTCTGCTTAACCATATACTCCCATCTGCGTAGAAACGTGGACTGATCACTCCGATATACAAAGGAGGCAATAGATCGGACTCTACCAACTACCGACCTATTACTCTGCTGCCTGTTTTTTCAAAGTGATGGAATCTGCAATCGCAGGTGAACCGGTGAGATTTTGAAAGTTTGCAAATAATTTTCAATCTCCAACCTGGTCTCAGACGCAGACAATCTTGTCTCGCCAACCTGCTTCCTGTTCGGGACGCATGGACCAAGGCAGCTGAAGAATGAGTCTCATAGATGTGGTTTACTTAGCTTTTTCTGAGGCATTCGACAGGGTCCAATCACTTCGTTCTCCTCCAAAAGTTTGCTGCCTACGGTATAAACCATTCCCTGCTCCTCTAGTTGGAACATTAGCTACAAGACAGAACCATCAAGGTATGAATCGCCAGCACTCACTCCAAAAGCCTGTACGTATCCAATGGTGTACCGCAAGAATCCATCCTCGGCATACTATTGCTTTTAGTTTACATATATGAACACCCAGCAAACATTTTATTCCCAATGCAGATATTTGCAAATGATGCTAGAATATAGGGAGCGAATCGCTCACCATCCGACCGTGCCTGTCTCCAGAACGATCTGGACCGGATTAACGAATGGGCAGAAGGGAACCAGCGCCCACTGAACCCTGTAACGTATCACCTCCTGATGGTGCGTAACAGTTTGATTGACACATAACTTCTGGGACAGCACTTTTCTCTACAGGTGACTAGTGAGCGACTCTTAGGTATCATTGTTCCAGTAAGTCTTGGTAATTCGCTCCAATCTTCGGAAGCAGCGAATGTGGTAAACTGGAACTTGAGGCTTTTGAGGTGAGCTCTCGGCACCTTTGAGCGACGGCTCGTATCACTGTTGATTAACACATATCTTCATCCGCACGTTATATATGCTGTTCAGACCTGATGCCCATGCTGCTGGAGCGGCCCCAGCGAAGAGATACCAAGGCAACACGTAGACTATCCGGTCTCAGTTACAAACTACGCCTTCTTTTACTCGGTGTGTTCTCCTCAGAATACCGACGGCTTCGCGGAAATCGCGTTTCCACACACCGGATACTGACTGAAAGCGAGCACCCATGTACATCACTGCTTAGCTTTGCCCCTTACAAACAATAACGAGGCCATCACTTGAAACTAGTAACGCAACACCCGTTTGGATTGTAGGAATCATTTTTACTCTCGTAGTATCTCTTCCCGACAGCATGCGCTAGAAACACATGTGGCGAACGCATCAGACCTCGCGACATTCAAGAGACTTTTAGACCTTCACCTTTGGTGTTAAACGCTGCACAACAGTGTGATAAAGTGCGATGTCTTCACTACTGTTGCTTCATGTTCCACGTTAGAACAGTTTTGGTTTTAATTTTCTTGTGCATTTTCCATACTCTGGGCTTGTGAATTTAGGCCTTTTATCCCATCATACACTATTAAACTATTGAACATAGGCTTGGCGCATGCTGTTTCAAAATCTCTTCATTTCTACTCATCCATTTACGCGTTCTGCTTCGGATCCGGGTTTTGGTTCGGTGCGAAACTCATAATCGTACTACTTTTGAAGTTGCTTGTATGACCCATTTGCTTTTAACTCACTACATACATCGTTCGCCGAACAATGAAAATGGTGGTTCCAGCCAACGGTTGTCACTAGGTTGATGAGCGTGGGATGGTCAGTAATAATTCTTCGAGTTCCTCCTTCTTTATCAACAATAATGGCATAACACATAGCCAAACTTTAGGACTGAGTGATCGCTACTCTCTACTGGAGAGTTGTATGAAACCGACTCAACCATCGACTTTGCATTGGTCAGGATTAATTCCCATAATGATGGCTTGTCTGAACTCTGATGTCTGATTGGTCCGTGCACATGGTTGTATGAAACTAGCGTAACCATGACCCCAGGTAGTTGTGATCTGAAGGCTGATACACTTGGAGGCACCGATACTATTGACGGGACTGTGGAGCCGCAGATTATAATGTAGTGTGAGAGCTGTTTTTAAAGAGAAAATTGGAGAGCGATGTCTTTACTGCTAATGATTCACGTTCCACATTAGAACGGTTTTGGTTTTAATTTTCCCAATATTTGATATCTTGTTGAGTCTAATTTCCGGATCCGATATGTTGCTTTATAATCATGTTTAATTCACTGCTATGATGTCCTATGTTGATGTTTTATGTCAATGGCGCAAATCTTGATGCATTTATTACCGAGCTTGCGCATTAGTGTAGCAGTATTTTATTTGTCGACGCATTGGCATCTGGGTTCGCTTTGTTGACCGCACAAATAGGGTCGGTCTGTTAACTTTTTTTCGAGAGTTTTGTTTGTTTTATTGGCTGATCTGGGTAGTAGCAAACGTGTCTGGCTCACCTGTACTTTGGGTCTGTGCTGCTTGAGTTATCTCAACCATGTTTCCGGTGGTTCACGTTTTCTCTCATCATGTCATTGATACGATCTTGGGTGTAGCTAAGCTAAGTTTCAAAACGTCCGGCTTGCTACTGTGGTAGTTTGGGAAGGCGACTAGACAGGTGATGTCGAAAGTTACTATGTACCTCCATCCTTCAACATCGTGTTTTTGTCGTTCACGGTTATCATCAGGCTTCAGTTCTGGCACACCATGTGCCAACACCACTTTCTCCACCTCATTTTGACATGATGCCGTCGAGTCGGATTTCCGCTTGTTTTTCTGTTCATGGCTTGTCCTGAAAAATGCGGGCACTGACACAAGAGTTCACTAAACTGTGGCTTGCCGGTAGAACATCTTCCTGGTCCCTTGTGTTACCAAATGTTACTCGCAGTAACCGAGGTTCCCCTACTGGGGAGGTGATGGATTTCGTGAAAGGTGTGTAAGACTGTTTAGTAGGAGGTTTATTCCGTATACAGAGCCTGTCGCAGCCCATCGGTTTCACTCGTCTTCTTGTCTACCTTTCAACGATTCGCCATTCGGTTCTGGGACTTTAGAACACAGACCCGTCGTTGCCTTTTGGAGAAAGACGAACATCGTTGGTGACAAGTAGCGATGACGACAGGTAGATCGAACGGTCTCCCCAGTCTCATGAAATGCCGCAAGGCATGGAGAGTAATGTACAAATTGTGCGATCATCCCCACCGTGACTGATATTGGATGGGCAACAACTTGACATCTACAGTCAGTGCGACTAATGACATTCGACATAGGCGGGCTTGTTGTATGCAGACTTGGCTTGTCGCACACACAATATAAACACTCCCACGCGAGAAATCACTGCCCACAATGAACAGTAGAACAGGCAGTTCTGCCTGCTGCTTGTCACCAATGATACTCGTCTTTCTCCGAACTGTGTAGCAGTTTTGCTGGGTAGGTTTGGACATTTAACTGCTTGTGATTAGGACTGCGTTATATACTACTCTGAAGCTAGAGTTCAGTGAGTTTCACTGCCAATGCCGCAACCAGTTCCTTTTGCTCTGCTAACTTAATGGCCAACGTTCCATACATCGCCGTAAAAGTTTGATTAATCCTAACGATCTGTCGGCACCCTGTGCTTTCCAATGAGTCGTAACTTCACGTCTGTCCTGTTACTGGAATTGGCACAGAACGGACACTTGATTCCTGCGATGATTTCTACCGTCCGCTGGTCCAACCTACGATTGATCTTGAGTTTGTTGCTCACTATCCTTTTTCTCAGGCAACTGCATCCATAACACTTCCGAGTTCCCCCTTAAGGAAATCATGTTCCTCCATAGATCGCTCACGATGATCCTTAACGGTATCAGGCTGCATCCAAGAGACGCGGACGCTCTTAAACATGCGTACTGTTTAGCTAGCGACAAGTCCTAATTCAGCGGATAGTAAAACTTTTCTGTGCATAGAGTGGGATGCTATTTGCTGATTTGGAATCGGTTACTCAAGTATGGTACGGAACCTTCGCGCCCGTTGGATGCAACTATATGAGAGATCTCTGGAGGTACATGTTTTCCTTATGGGGAAAGTTGTATGCGCTGTGATGCGAATGACGGAGAAAAGGTACAGAAATCCAGCCGACAAACTTCTCCGACCCATGCCTCAGTGCTCCATATGGACGTTTGGGTCGCGCTGATTAAACCGCTTCGAGCTGTGTCAATATTTCACTGCGCTGGCCGCGGCAACTGTCGCTGCGCCTGCGATTTTGGTAGTGGTGCGTCACAGTTGACGAGTGAACCAAATCACACAGGCTTTGACCGGTAAAGTGCACGAAAAAAATGCAGTGTTAAATGTAGGACGACAAAATAGGCAGTTGCTACGGTGTGCAATGGTGCATAGCACTCAGTTATATTTTGCAAGGTAGTCTTGAAAAGTTCTATCGAACGGGATCACAAAGTCGCTGAGGGAACTCAAGACGGCAAGAAGCGCATGTGAGTCTTAGCGAATGCATTGCCAAATACGTCGTTCGTGAAGTCATATTGGACCACGGCAGTCGCTGTAGTCAAATTGAAATCTCGATGACTGATGCCTGTTTCTTGGAGAGCCACTACCATAAGCTGATACGATCAAGTTAATCCCGGATCTTTTTCAGGTCAATGTACTACGTAAGTCACCTGAAAGTGTGGCGCTATTGCAGTGCGTGCAGAAATGTAATCAACAGTGAATAATTTCTTGTAATGAATAGAAAAGCAAATGCCTGAATAGTCAAGTATGATGTAAAATGTGCAGATCAAAAGGTCACGGGATAGTAACAGCGGAGTGTGGCACATTTTATTGGACCCAACTGAAAGTTGATATCGGTGAAGTTATAACTCACATGCACCGGTTTGATGTGGGTGTAACAAGCGCACCGTTTGCCTCACGTTTGCGTTTTCAGCCAACTTGCACGAGCTGTCACTTAAGGTATTGTCCTAACGCTGCACCCGCAATCGACCGGTTGATTCACTCCTGCTGGTAAATCTGCGCCTTACGCCTGCTTTGTTTGACACTTTAACAAACCCGACAGGAAGGAAGACAGAAGTTTCAGCCAATCAGAGTTGTATTAAGACAGAGAACGCTTATATTTATATGTCGGTCTCACCAATCCTCCAAACATCGCCTGGCGGATTTGGCTGTACGTCCACGATCCACACTTGGTTGTCCGCACCGTCTGGCCACTTCACCGTCTTGCTCGGACACGCCAGTCTTCATCCGCTTACCCGGGGCCTGACAACGCACGTGATGTCTGACGCGCGATTTCATCAGCTTCCGGTCAGACCTTGGCAACAAACATGTTGTCTGCTGCGCGATTTCATCAGCTTTCGGCTGGACCCTGGTAACACGTTCACAGGGTCTGTCCCAAGCACGATTTGAGGCGAAAACACTCGCGTTGGCACTCAGCTTTCTCGCCTAGTTGTCAGGTACATGGGATAATGCGCTATCTCGACGTCTTCTGAATGGTGGTAATGTGGACTGGGAGGGCATTCCACAGCTGAGACACTCGGAGAGTGAGGAACATTCGTCGACTTCTGTGTCGGATGTCAAGCGCGGCTAACGGAAACGGATGCTGTCAAACCATCCACTTCAGAATCGAAAGCCAATCTAGGTCACACTTGCAGAAGACGTAGTGTGCCATCTACTGGAAACTTCGACGTTATGGAACTGAGATTAGTGTTTCGATGACCTTTGCGAAAAGTTGTGGAACGCGTTTTAAAGATGAGGATGGTTGCTGCCAATCAGCATCCAGAAGATGTTTCTCGGGTGAACTAGTAGTGTAAAATGGATTGAGTAACCGAATTACCAGTGGCCTCTGTCTGACTTCCAGCGATGGTGAAGAGTAGTCAGGTCCAGTTTGCTTGTTCACATTCAATGGTGAAAATTTGTGTGAAGTTTAAGATAAGGCCGAAAGCAACAGCTGATGTGAATTTAGGTGACCCGCATTTGATCTTGTAGCGGCAGGCCTGTTAAGCTTTTTTCAAAATGCTCCGCCCCAGAGTCTGTTCGATGTGTGATATAGTAGCAAATGTTGGTAACACAGGTTTTTCAGTTGGTTGTCTGAATCTTCGCTGAGCTCGGCAGTTTGGCTGCAAACATTTTCTCACCACTCGATGTAACATCGTCAGTGTGCGTTTATGTAGCTGAGCAGCGCGGTACGAAGCGTCAGTGTGTGTGTCTGAAAATGGAACAAAGTCACGTTTTGTGTACCTTTATCTTAGCAAACGAGAGCTTCTTTGGACTTAATGGATTGTGCCACGTAACTTCGACGTGGACCTCGATCAGCGTTCAAGTGAAGCTTGATCATTTCGGCCACTGGAAGAATATGCGAAGCGATCAACTACTACGCATTACACGTCCGCAACACTACTTCGCTATAAGAAGCACTCACCGTGGAACATTTGTGGCGACTTCGATTGGAGTCAGCTTGATACAACACGTTTGTCGTTGACAGCCAACGGGAGGGTCTTTCCTCCCATTGCAGAACTGGGGGGTTTGGGTACAGGTAGAAATATCCAGACCCAAGACTGGATGTTTCCTTAGGATCTGCAGGGTGATCACTATGAGTATAAACACTCCTTAGAATACCGACGACTTCGCGGTGATCTGATCCTCACTTACCGGATACTAAGAGAAGAGGACCATCCATGTAAGTCGTTGTTAACATTATCTGCCGACAAACGATCCGAGGCCATGCACTAAAACTTGTGACTCAATATTCCCGTTTAGATTGCAGAAAATTTTTTTACTCTCTTAGTGTCTGTCCGCACTGGAACGCACTGCCATCGCATGTGGTGAACGCACCAAAACATCGAGACATTCGAAAGACTATTGGACTTGCATTTACATGATACACATTATATAACGGTATGACAAACTGCAGTGTCTAACTTACTGATTTTTTGTGTCACACACCTGAAACTTTTGTTTTCTTCCATTTGCCATCCTGTGGGTCTTGTAAAGTTATTTGCTTTTATCCCACCATACACTATTGAACATATATTGAACTCAGAATTGATCAAAATCCATTTATGGAGTCTAAATCGGCTGAAAACTTCGGACGGACGGACGCAAACTGCTGCTAACAACATTGCGATATAGGCGGACAGATGGAACGAGTGGGCTTCAGTGACCCCAAACTGATGTCGTATATGCCGTCAGTGACACCTTACTGGCACCTAAAGACGCAGAAATGGTTGTAAATGCGCCACTCCAAAATACTGATTTCCAGTTATGTGAAGCATAAAATGGGCCTTTGTCCATTCATAACAGATTTTGATCGCGGCTAAGAGTAAGGTTTTGATTCCGGGTTGGTCACACGACAGAAACTGTACAAACTTTAGTTCCAGGTTATATCCGTGTTTTGTAGAATCCACGTGAACCTGCGGGAACTCGTACTTAAGCGGTTCTACTTCGATAGAAAACTGGCTGGCATGCAATTGGACAACCTCCCACCATCACCCGCACATGAGGCGGCGATCCCCGAAAAGCCTCCAAGATATGATTAAGAGTCCAAAAAGTGACTCACGTGAGGACTCGTCACTAGCAAGGATCACTATATTTGTATTGTTCACAGGATGGATACCGAGTAAAAACTGCCGATAGGAAGCGTCTTTTGGCTGATTCACTACCACGATTTGGACGCACACCCGAACAACACGATATTTTTGTTATCTTAGTCGAAACGGTGCAGTATTGGGAGAAAGCAGCTCCGAAACTCACCCCACCATAGTCGCAACACATGTTGTGTGGATGGACTGCAACAAGACAATCTGAATCTGGGCAATTTTCCTTCAGACCGGTCCGATTAACTGTAATGGAAGCTGGAAGTCTAGCCATACACATACGTATGTGTACGGGGATCCAGTAAAGTAGACTGTCTCTAACACCGCTACAGAGAGTAATAATGAAACCGCAAATGACTTGTGTTGAAAACTCGTTATGGCCAGATACATAAACCGAATTGGTCATTGTCAACAGACGGAGTTGGTTAGTCGAGGATTCATTGCATCACTGTTACCATGTACACATGTTTCACTTACACAGAATACATCAATTCCAAAGACTTAAGAATTTGTCAGCTTCATATGTGAACCAGCCTAACTCGGAACGCGAGCGTTGTCGAAATCACCGTGAAATGGGACCTTTCATTTAATGTGTTCATCGCAACGTCAGTCTTGGGACGAATTTAATGGCAGTCTGTTGCTCGTTAACCTAGAAGAACAGACTAGAGGTAGACCGGGTAAAACGAAAAGTTACTGCGAAGACATCTTGCGAGTACATAGCACTCTTTGGCTACCATCCCGAGAGCTGGATTTTGTTCAAGGTTCTCTACCTCTACTCTGTAGCTTGGTAGTTTAACTCGTATGACGGTTGGCGCAACTTCAGCTCGGTGTGCTACACAGTCCTGTTTGGATCAGCATAAAACAGCCTTGAAATATCCAATAACCACTCATGCGTATTTTGCCTATATCGCAGTACATACAATCAACCACGATCAAGCACAGTTGGAGTTTGGTGCGTTTGCGCTAGTCTGATCGGATGATACCTGACTTTAGGCAAAGAATCGGTGCATTTTCACTGTCCGATGCAACCTATGGTACTCCTTCTCTGCACCAAACGTGGTTAGCTCGAGATTCGTTTTCTCCATTTGTAGAATCGCGGAAAGACTGTGATAACATGAAAGGCAGAAGAAGCATGAGAACGGTGGAAAATGAAAACAGGCACTGGCGTCATGAACAAAGTTGAATGGAGCAATGCAAACCCTACAGAACGAGCTGAGAACGATTCGCGAGCGACTAGCTGTAGCGGGCCGGAGGCAGGAGGAATATAGAAGGATATTTCTCGGAGAGCAATGGATCGGACAATTACGCCCCCAGTAGATCAATACAAAACCCCGGTCAAGCAAATTTAGAGCCTTAGAACACAGCTAGCTGATCGGAATACGATTGAGGGAAACAAACGTACTCGGTTAAACGGGCAGGATAAATGCAATGAGTTGGTGCACAAATGTGGCGACAGATGAATGCCCGTGTATGCTTATTGTGGGGACGGAAAACATCATCTACATACCTACGATTTTGCGTGACAACTTCACAACCCTTTGTTCGTCTGCAACAGATAGAGCCCTTTATTACTGCTTTGTTCATGCTGCACTACGACTGGCCAGTGCCGAGGTCCTTCGACTTCATGCCCACCTCCGTTGAAAGGGATACATCTTGTATGTTTCAGCATACATGTCGCTGCAACTTTTACATCACTGAATGGCAATGAATAATAATCGAGTAGGATCCAGCTCCGCACAGAATGCGCATAGTACCTTATGACGAAGGTTGCAGCCGCGTCCACTGGAGTCTGAGCTAGTTCGTGTGATGTTGTAATGTTTATGCGAATCCCAAGCCAACCATGGATCGCGCCCTCACGTTTCCCTGTACACTTCTATTTGGTTTACGATGGATATGGTATGTTCAGGTAGAGCTTCTCAGTGTCTTTGTAGGCGGAACCTTTCTGCAGCTAGTCACGGTCATCGAGACAAGTAAACCAAGAAACGGTTATCGCCCGCATAGAGCTGCTGCTTTTCCACTGCTTTTGATCCTAGGTTAATCAATCCCCACGTGGATAAGATGAAAATGTAGTTGCTAAAGTGCTTCAATCGACAAAATCCTAAGGGATCTAGAAGTGACGAATTCGTGGTGTGGTCCACAACAGCCTTTCTTCGGTGAATGAATGCAACGTCATTAGACCTAGGTGTATTTAAACTTGATGTTTTATGTGGATGGTGCAGATCTGGATGCTTAGATTATAGCGCTTGAGCCTTAGTGTAGCATTACTGTATTTTTTGCCGTATTGGCATCTGGGTTCGCTTTGTTAACCGCACAAATAGAGTCGGTCTGTTGACGTTTATTGGAAAATTGTGTTTGTACCATTGGCTTATCTGGGTAGGAACAAACATGTCTGGCTCACTTGTACTTTGGCAACACGTAGACTATCCGGTCTCAGTTTACAAACTGCGCCTTCTTTTAGTCAGTGTGTTCTCCTCAGAATACCGACGGCTTCGCGGAAATCTCGTTTCCACACACCGGATACTGACTGAAAGCGGGCACCCATGTACATCACTGCTTAGCTTTGCCCCTTACAAACAATAACGAGGCCATCACTTGAAACTAGTAACGCAACACCCGTTTGGATTGTAGGATCATTTTTACTCTCGTAGTATCTCTTCCCAACAGCATGCACTAAAAACACATGTGGCGAACGCACCAGACCTCGCGACATTCAAGAGACTTTTAGACCCTCACCTTTAGTGCTAAACGCTGCACAACAGTGTGATAAAGTGCGATGTCTTTACTGCTGATGATTCATGTTCCACATTAGAACAGTTTTGGTTTTAATTTTCCCAATGTTTGATATTTTGTTGAGTCAAATTTCCGGATCCGATATGTTGCTTGATAGTCATGTTTAATTCACTGCTATGATGTCCCATGTTGATGTTTCATGTCAATGGCGCAAATCTTGATGCATAGATTACCGAGCTTGTGCCTTAGTGTAGCAGTATTGTATTTGTTGACGTACTGGCATTTGGGTTCGCTGTGTTGACCGCACAAATAGTGTCTGCCTGTTGACGTTTTATCAAAAGTTGTGTTTGTACTATTGGCTGATCTTCGTAGGAACAAACATGTCTGGCTCACCTGTACTTTGGGTCTGTACTGCTTGAGTGATCTTAATCGTGTTTCCGGTGACCCACGTGTTCTGTCGTCATGACATTGATACCATCTATGGTGTAGCTAAGCTAAGTATCAAACGTTCGGTTTGCTACTGTGGTAGTTTGGGAAGGCGACTAGACGGTTGACGTCGAAAGTTACTATGTACCTCCATCCTTCAACATAGTGTTTTTGTCGTTCACGGTTATCATCATGCTTCAGTTCTGGCACACCATGTACCAACACCACATTCTCCACCTCATTTTGACATGATGCCGTCGAATCGGATTTGCGCTTGTTTTTCTGTCCATGGCTTGTCCGGAAAAATGTGGGCACTGACACAAGAGTTCACTAGACTGTGGCTTGCCGGTAGAACATCTTCCTGGTCCCTTGTGTTACCAAAAGTTACTCGCAGTAACCGAGGTTCCCCTACTGAGGAGGTGATGGATTTCGTGAAAGGTGTGTAAGACTGTTTAGTAGGAGGTTTATTCCGTATACAGAGCCTGTCGTAGCCCATGGGTTTCACTCGTCTTCTTGTCTACCTTTCAACGATTCACCATTCGGTTCTGGGACGTTAGAACACAGACCCGTCAATGCCATTTGGAGAAAGACGAACATAATTGATGACAACTAGCGATGACGACAGGCAGATCGAACGGTCTCCCCAGTCTCATGAAATGCCGCAAGGCATGGAGGAGTAATGCACAAATTGTGCGATCATCCCCACCGTGGCTGATATTGGATGGGCAACAACTTGACATCTACAGTCAGTGCGACTAATGACATTCGACATAGGCGGGCTTGTTGTGTGAAGACTTGGCTTGTCGCACACACAATATAAACACTCCCACGCGAGAAATCCACTGCCCACAATGAACAGTAGAACAGGCAGTTCTGCCTGCTGCTTGTCACCAATGATACTCCTCTTTCTCCGAACTGTGTAGCAGTTTTGCTGGGTAGGTTTCGCTATTTAACTGCTTGTGATTAGGACTATGTAATATACTACTCTGAAGCTAGAGTTCAACGAGTTTCACTGCCAATGCCGCAACCAGTTCCTTTTGCTCTGCTAACTTAATGGCCAACGTTCCACACATCGCCGTAAAAGTTTGCTTGACCCTAACGATCTGTCGGCACTCTGTGGTTTCCACTGAGTCGTAACTTCACGTCTGTCCTGTTACTGGAATTGGCACAGAACGGACACTTAATTCCTGCGATGATTTATACCGTCTGTTGTCTAACCTACGATTGATCTTGGGTTTGTTGCTCACTATCCCTTTTCTCAGGCAACTGCATCCATAACACTTCCGAGTTCCCCCGTAAAGGAATCATGTCCCTCCACAGATCTCTCACGATGATCCTTAACGGTATCAGGCTGCATCCAAGGGACGCGAACGCTCTTAAACATGCGTACTGTTTAGATAGCGACCAGTCCTAATTCAGCGGATAATAAAACTTTTCTGTTACATAGGGTGGGATGCTATTAGCTGATTTGGAATTGGTTACTCAAGTAGGGCACGGAACCTTCGCGCCCGTTGGATGCAACTATATGAGAGATCTATGGTGGTACATGTTTTCCTTATGCGGAAAGTTGTATGCGCTGTGATGCGAATGACGGAGAAAAGGTACAGAAATCCAGCCGACAAACTTCTCCGACCCATGCCTCAGTGCTCCATATGGACGTTTGGGTCGCGCTGATTAAACCGCTTCGAGCTGTGTCAATATTACACCGCGCGGGCCGCGGGAGCTGTCGCTGCGCCTGCGATTTTGGTAGTCGTGCGCCATGGTTGACGAGTGAACCGAATCACACAGGCTTTGACCGGTAAAGTGTACGAAAAAAATGCTATGTTAAATGTAGGACGACAAAATAGGCAGTTGCACGGTATGCAATGGTGCATAGCACTAAGTTATATTTTGCAAGGTAGTCTTGAAAATTTCTATCGAACGGGATCACAAAGTCACTGAGGGAACTCAAGACGGCAAGAAGCGCACGTGAGTCTTAGCGAATGCATTGCCAAATACGTCGTTCGTGAAGTCATATTGGACCACGGCAGTCGCTGTAGTCAAATTGAAATCTCGATGACTGATGCCTGTTTCTTGGAGAGCCACTACCATAAGCTGATACGATCAAGTTAATCCCGGATCTTTTTCAGGTCAATGTACTACGTAAGTCACCTGAAAGTGTGTCACTATTTCAGTGTGTGCAGCAATGTAATCAACAGTGAATAATTTCTTGTAATGAATAGAAAGTCAAATGCCTGAATAGTCAAGTATGATGTAAAACGTGCAGATTAAAAGGTCACGGGATAGTGACCGTGGAGTGTGGCACATTTTATTGGACCCAACAGAAAATTGATATCGGTGAAGTTATAACACACACACCGGTTTTATGTGGGTGTAACAAGTGCACCGTTTGCCTCGCGTTTGCGTTTCAGCCAACTTGCATGAGCTGTCACTTAAGTTATTGTTATAACGCTGCACCCGCAATCGACCGGTTGATTCACTCCTGCTGGTAAATCTGCGCTCTCACGCCTGCTCTGTTTGACACCTTGAAAAAACCTGACAGGAAGGAAGACAGGAGTTTCAGCCAATCAGAGTTGTATTAAGACAGAGAACGCTTATATTTATGTCGGTCTCACCAATCCTACAAACATCGCCTGACGGATTTGGCTGTAAGCCCACTCTCCACACTTGATTGTCCGCACCGTCTGGCCATTTCATCGTCTTGCTCGGACACGCCAGTCTTCATCCGCTCACCCGGGGCATGACAACGCACGTGATGTCGGACGCGCGATTTCATCAGCTTCCGGTCAGACCTTGGCAACAAGCATGTTGTCTGCTGCGGGATTTCATCAGCTTTCGGCTGGGCCCTGGTAACACGCTCACAGGGTCTGTCCCAAGCACGATTTGAGGCGAACACGCGCGCGTTGGCACTCAGCTTTCTCGCCTAGCTGTCAGGCACATGGGATAATGCGTTATCTCGATGTCTTCTGAATGTTGGTAATGTGGACTGGGGGGCATTCACAGCTGAGACACTCGGAGAGTGAGGAACATTCGTCGACTTCTGTGCCGGTTGTCAAGCGCGGCTAACGGAAACGGATGCTGTCAAACCATCCACCTCAGAATCGAAAGCCAATCTAGGTCTCACTTGCACAAGACGTAGTGTGTCATCTATTGGAGACTTCGGCGTTATGGAACTGAAATTAATGCTTCGATGACTTTTGCGAAAAGTTATGGAACGCGTTTTAAAGATGAGGATGGTTGCTGCCAATCAGCATCCAGAAGATGTTTCTCGGGTGAACTAGTAGTGTTAAATGGATTGCGTAACCGAATTACCAGTGGCTTCTGTCTGACTTCCAGCGATGGTGAAGAGTAGTCAGGTCCAGTTTTGCTTGTTCACATTTCATGGTGAAAATTTGTGTGGAGTTTAACATAAGGCGGAAATCAACAGCTGATATGAATTCAAGTGATCCGCATTTGATCTTGTAGCGGTAGGCCCGTTAAGCTTTTTTCAAAACGCTCCGCCCCAGAGTCTGTTCGATGTGTGGTATAGTAACAAATGTTGGTAACACAGGTTTTTCAGTTGGTTCTCTGAGTCTTCGCTGAGCTCGGCAATTTGGCTGCAAACATTTTCTCACCACTCGATGTAACATCGTCAGTGTGCGTTTATGTAACTGAGCAGCGTGGTACGAAGCGCCAGCGTGTGTGTATCTGAAAATGGAACAATGTCACGTGTTATGTACCGTTATTTTAGTAAACGAAAGCTTCTTTGAACTTGATGGATTGTGCCACGTAACTTCGACGTGGACCTCGATCAGCGTTCAAGTGAAGCTTGATCATTTCGGCCACTGGAAGAATATGCGAAGCGATCAAATACTACGCACTACACGTCCGCAACACTGTACTTCGCTATAAGAAGCATTCACCGTGGCACATTTGTGGCGACTTCGGTTGGAGTCTGCTTGATACAACACGTTTGTCGTTGACAGCCAACGGGAGGGTCTTTCCTCCCATTGCAGAACTGAGAGTTTTGGGTACAGGTAGAAATATCCAGACCCAAGACTGGATGTTTCCTTGGGATCTGCAGGGTGAGCGCTATGAGTATAAACGCTCAGATTTGATCAGAATCCATTTATGGAGTCTAAATCGGCTGGAAACTCCGGACGGACGGACGGACGGACGGACGGAAACTGCTGGTAACGACATTGCGATATAGGCGGACAGATGGAACGAGTGGGCTTCAGTGACCCCAAACTGATGTCGTATATGCCGTCAGTGACACCTTACCGACACCAACAGACGCAAAAATGGTTGTAAATGCGCCACTCTAAAATACGGATTTCCATTTACGTGAAGCATAAAATGGCTCTTTGTCCATTCATAACAGATTTTGATCGCGGCTCAGAGTGAGGTTTTGATTCCGGGTTGGTCACACAACAGAAACTGTACAAACTTTAATTCCAGGTTATATATGTGTTTTGTTGGAACCAGGTGAACCTGCGGGAACTCGCGCCTAAGCGGTTCTACTGTGATAGAAAACTGGCTGGCACGCAATTGGACAACCTCCCACCATCACCCGCACACGAGGCAGCGATCCCCGAAAAGCCTCCAAGGTATGATTAGGAGTCCAAGAAGTGACTCACGTGAGGACTCGTCACTAGCAAGATTCACTATATTTGTATTGTTCACTGGATGGATACCGAGTAAAAACTGCCGATAGGAACCGATTTTTGGCCGATTCACTACCACGATTCGGACGCACACCCGAACAACACGATATTTTTGTTATCTTAGTCAAAACGGTGCAGTGTTGGGAGAAAGCAGCTCCGAAACTCACCCCACCATAGTCGCAACACGTGTTGTTTGGACGGACTGCTACAAGGCAATCTGAATCTGGGCCATTTTTCTTCAGACCGGTCCGATTAACTGTAATGGAGGCTGGAAGTCCAGCCATACACATACAGATGTGTACTGGGATCCAGTAAATAGACTATCTCTAACACTTCTACAGAGGGTAACAATGAAACCGTAAATGAAATGAGTTGAAAACTCGTTACGGCCAGATACACAAACGGAATAGTCATTGTCGACAGACTTGGAGTTGGGTATTAGAGGATTCATTATAACACTGTTACCATGAACACATGTTTCACTTACACAGAATACATCAATTCCAAAAGACTTAAGAATTTGTCAGCTTCATATGTGAACCAGCCTAACTCGGAACGCGAGCGTTGAGGAAATCACCACGAAATGGGACCTTCGTTTAACTAATGAGTTCATCGCAGCATCAGCCTTGGGAACGAATTTAATGGCAATCTGTTGCTCGTTAACCTAGAAAGAAGAGACTAGAGGTAGACCGGGTAAAACGAAAAGTTACTGGCGAAGACATCTTGTGAGTACATAGCACTCTTTGGCTACCCATCCCGAGAGCTGGGTTTTGTTCAAGGTTCTCTACCTCTACTCTGTAGCTTGGTAGTTTAACTAGTATGGCGATAGGCGCAACTTCAGCTCGGGGTGCTACACAGTCCTGTTTGGATCAACATAAGACAGCCTTGAAAGATCCAAAAACAACTCATGCGTAGTTTGCCTATATCGCAGTACATACAATCAACCACGATCAAGCACAGTTGGGGTTTGGTGGGTTTGCGCTATTCTGATCGGATGATACCTGACTTTAGGCAAAGAATCGGTGCATTTTCACTGTCCGATGCAACCTTTGACACTCTTTCTCTGCATCAAACATGATTAGCTCGAGATTCGTTTTCTCCATTTGTAGAAGCGAGGAATACTGTGCTAACATGAAAGGCAGAAGAAGCAAGAGAACGCTGGAAAATGAAAACAGGCACTGACGTCATGAACAAAGTTGAGTGGAGCAATGCAAACCCTACAGAACGAGCTGAGAACGATTCGCGAGCGACTAGCTGTAGCGAGCCGGAGGCAAGAGGAATATAGAAGGTATTTCTCGGAGAGCAATGGATCGGACAATTACGCTCCCAGTAGATCAATACAATCCCGATCAAGCAAATTTAGATCCTTAGAACACATCTGGGCTGCTCAGAATACCATTTGTTGAAACGAACGTTCTCGGTTAAAAGGGCAGGATAGATGCAACGAGTTGGTGCACAAATATGGCGACAGATGAATGCCCGTGTATGCTTATTGTGGGACGGAAACATCATCTACATACCTACGATTGCGTGACAACTTCACAACCTGTTGTTCGTCTGCAACAACTAGAGCCCTTTATTATCGCTTTGTTCATGCTGCACTACGACTGACGGGTGCCTAGGTCCTTCGACTTCATGCCCACCTCCGTTGAAATGGATACATCTTGTATGTTTCAGCATACATCACGTTGCCACTTTTACACCACTGAATGAGCAACGAATAATAATCGAGTAGGATCCAGCTCCGCACAGAATGCGCATAGTACCTTATGACGAATGTTGCAGCCGCGTCTACTGGTGTCTGAGCTAGTTCGTGTGATGCTGTAATGTTTATGCGAATCCCAAGCCAACCATGGATCGCGCCGTCACGTTTTCCTTTACATTTCTGTTTGGTTTACGATGGATATGGTATGTTCAGGTAGAGCTTCTCAGTGTCTTTGTAGGCGGAACCTTTCTGCAGCTAGTCACGGTCATCGAGACAAGTAAACCAAGAAACGGTTATCGCCCGCATGGAGCTGCAGCTTTTCCACTGCTTTTGATCCTAGGTTAATCATTCCCCACGTGGATAAGTTGAAAATGTAGTTGCTAAATTGGTTCAATCGACAAAATCCTAAGGGATCTAGAAGTGACGAATTCGTGGTGTGGTCCACAACAGCCTTTCTTCGGTGAATGAATGCAACGTCATTAGACCTAGGTGTATTTAGCTCACACTTACTTCACATAAAAAGCACTCCCTATTCCACCAACAAATCCAGGTTTTATGATGAGGGATTTGTCGTATGTTGCTTTAATACTTCCAGTTCCCCATATCAAAACGCAGTACCTATTGTACAGTTCCAGGAAGATAATTGCACCTAGATGTGGGTCGTCTCGATCGACTTCGGCTGAACTACGACTACAAAGCATGGTGTAAGTGCTCTTTCGGAATATTGTTAGAATAACATTTTTAGCTTTAACTGTAAGCGACAAATTCGCTTGGGGCCCGAATAACTCGTAAAACTCCCGATTCAAGCCAAAACGGGCCAAAAGTTAACTACGACGCTGTTAAAATTTATCTCAAAATATGCTACGGATGCGACCAGTTCAGTGCCGAAACAACCGGGTATTTACAAAGTAAACAAGAACACAAGGAAGCTGAAAGCCACCGTACTTGCCACTGTTCCGTCAGGTTATAAAACCCAGGGTCTGTGAGTCGACGCTCCAGGCTCCGTTATTAAGTTACACAACGTAACCAACTGGTTTACTGTGCAACGCATAGAGCGATACGAAGCGCCAGGTTCTTAAGGTGGCTTCATGTGGGATGGGAGTAATTTGTCTCCGGAGCAGAGGTTGGTGAGGACGTGAATGAGCAGATAGCGGGCATGTGGTATGATCCCTGGGGCAAGTTGTACAATTTAGGAGCCAGCAGTTGTGACGGCGGGGTTCGGAATAAAATCATGGAGCATCAAATAAGGAGGGACTATGCCATTCCTCCGCCAATCCTATCGATAACGATGTCGAATTCCACCATAAGAAAATCACAGCCTTCCAGCGATCATACAAAATAAGAAAAGGCTCCAAGCAAAAGGCATTTGTGGGATAGGCGAATGTCATCATTTAGTTAAAGTAGGTTTGGCTTGCTCGGATTGTTTCAAGGGTATCATCCGCAATGTGCAAACGTGTCCTAACGACATGCACGAGAAAGAAATAGCTAATACGACGGTCTTTTGTTCTGTACTACGAGCTTCAACATCCCACTCGTTAAGTGTTTGCTTATACTAGTCAATAAGTGCGACCGGTTGACCGCAGAAGTGGAGCTGAAGATGAACGATAACATTACTTCCATTGAAACGAGAAGATACCAGGGAAGTGTAAAGGCCTCTAATCAACGGAAAGCTGCACAACCTGCTTTCTCTGAACCGCAATCAGCCAGGTCACCATCTTCGTTGTCTTTTCCAAGTTTGGTTGAACGCCGGGCGAAAACTGACCGTACCTGTGAGAGTCAAACAGTACTCATGGCAATGAAAATCAGGCACCACTCGAAACGTCTGGTTAAGCAAATTTCACTAGACCCGTTACCTGGCATTAACAAGGATGAAACCACCGAACACCAACCCTCGGTACCTGTAGCTCAAATGTCTCTTCTAGAGAAAACGCCCCACGGAACATCGGTTATGCATGCACAGATTACTGCAAAGGTCAGCCTGGAGTCCGCAGTTGCAGTCTCTTCTGTCGTAAACACCGTTAACACGAATAGAGGGACAATCCGTAAACAATCAACACTTGTCAGCAGGTCAGGACAAACGATTACCGTACCTTGCAGATCAACGAACAATGGATCAAACAATAGTGCCCGGACTTTTGTTTGCACAAATTTACCTGAATTTACCACCAGCAGATTGGGGGGTAAGTTATCGGACGACCAAGACCAATGGAACTCATTGTGCCTGCTGATGAGTGCCAAAGCCAAGCTCATAAACCTATTACGGATTACTCGTCATCCGAACTCGCCACACATTGCAGAATCCAAACTTACCCGAATAACACTAGTATCATCCACCGACGTGGAAAATGTTATGTTCTCCGCAAGCGCGCTAAGGCACCAATCCTGTGGGATACGCATCTATGCTGATGTCTCTTAAAGCGCGCGACCATCAAAAAGAAACACCGAAGCTGGACAAAGTAAGCAAGACCACCTAAACACCAATCTTCATACATGGCATGCCGGAACATAGTTCTAACGATGTTCAAGAGACCGGAAAGCATGGCTCAGAACAGTAGCGTGTCATTCGTGAAGCACTTACTTTGGATAATAGTGTGACGCTATCACTCACCACGATACCTTGTACAAAAGATTATAGAGGTTACGGCCATAGAATCCTAAAATTTACGGTTCAGTCAGAGCAAAAGGCGACGGATGTCTTGGATCGATGGCAGAGAAAGCAGAAAATGCTTCTTTCTGAACTTCGGTTAAAGGTCGCAGCAGCTTTACAAACTTCAATTATCAAAGCACCTAACGCAACAAACGTACCCAAGATGATACAGAAGCTCCACTTGAGTGCTGCTTTACTCGACGCTGACGTAGATCTAAATGAAGATTGGGACGCACCTTATGCGAGTATAACTTCAGACGAGGTATCGTTATCCCATCAGAAAACGAGTAACTTCCGACCTCCCATCAGCTGGCATTCTCCCGCACATGACCGCTTTAACCTTCTGTGGGCTCACAGAGACCGAGCAACTGGCCTGCTTGTATGCGAATGCTCAGGGGCTTTTTGCTAAACTGGCCGAAATGAAAGATCGCCAAACGCCCGGGTCATATGATGTCATTGGTGTCACCGAGACGTGTTTGCACATGGGAATCACGGACGCTGAAGTTTCGCTACCGGGTATGTAGCTGATCCGGAACAATAGGCTCATAAACGGAGGAGAGGTAATTCTGTATTACCGAAGCGACTTACAGTACAAAGCCGTGGAGGATTCAGACTCACAGTTCCCTGACTCTCTTTGGTGCCGCTTGCAGTTAAAAGACAGAGACACTTGCCTTAATGCCTTGGTGTACCGCCCCTCACTCTACACCCGAAACCGACTGCCACTTAGCGGCGGCTTTAAGATGCAGTTTACTGTGAAAGTGCACGCACATACTTAGCATGGGTGATTCCAACGTCCATTGTTTAGAAACTCCTGCCACGAGCGGAGAACAATTCGAAGCCGATCTACAAGCTCTCTTGACCACTTTTCCTCATCACATCACTTTGCCCACTCGGTTCAGAACAGGTAACAGGTCATCTGTGATGCATGTAGCACTTACCAACGAGTATGTGATTACTGTGTTGGTTTCAGACTGCCGGTTGGCTCACAGTAATGACACATTGATTAGTGTTCATTGTGTCTGTTATGCGGAATATCGGAATGAGAACAGTGAGACTGTGCGAAGCATCACATGCTATGATTGATTAGCCCAGCTCGCTAGCGCTACAACTTGGTCGTTCCTTGCCGAAGAACCCCCGAATGTCGCCTGGCTGGTGTTCGTCAAAAAATCCAGTCAGGTGATTGCAGAGGCTCCAAAGGTAAGCGTTTGCAATAAGCGTATATCGGTATCTTTTGTTAGGAGCAGAACTCGACAAATGGACAACAGTACCCATCGCAGCATGGCGAGTGTACAGAGAAACTCCAGCACCAGAAACTTGGGACAATTATGTAGCCCAACGTAACCACTGCATTCAACTGCTAAGAGAAGACAAAGCTGTATCTCAGCAGAACATCGCAAAAACCTTCAGTGCTAACCACAAACTGCTGTACAAGCACGTCAATAGCCAACGAAATGTAAGGCCAGTTTTCCCTCCACTCGGAACGGCCGATGGCTCAACAAGAACGAGTGTGGAAGCAGGAAACCCGCTGCGGATGCAATATGCCCCCACGTTTCAGAAGGTTTTGCTACCAAGCGATCTTCCAACCTTTGTCGTCTCTCCGTCAGGACTAACCCCCATCACTTTTACCGCGAAGACTGTATTGCGAAAGCTGACATCTCTACGCAAACACAGCTCGCCGGGTGTCGATACCATTGGTCCAAAGTCACTGGAATCACCAGCAAGCCAGCTGGCAGCACATTTAGCTTAGTTTTCTAGCGCTGCTCAGACCAAAACCAAGTTCCTTCTATGTGGAAGATTGGAACAATAACCCCGATTTACATAGGTGGAAGTAGAACTGAGCCCTCCAACCACCGCCCATTATCCCTTTTTCCCATATTCTCCAAAGTCATGGAATCCATAGTTGCCGATAGACTGGTGTGTCATCTGGAAAACTGTGACATTATCACGCCTGAGCAGCACGACTTCCGTCGACAACGGTCATGCACAACGAATTTAATAATCGCACGCAGCATTTGGGCCGAGTCAGTTGATGCAGGAGAAGGTGTTGATGAGATCTACCTGGATTTTTTGAAGGTTTTCGATCGTCCACACCATCGAATACTACTCTCTAAGCTCCAGCATTACGTGATCGGTGACCCTGTTTTAAGCTGGATTGCCAACGTTTTGATTCAACGACAATTAGTGGTCAGAGTTGGGAGCTCTTTCTCGGACCCCATACAAGTCGAGTGTGGTGTGCCGCAAGGCTCAGTTCTAGGTCCCGGTTTGTTTTTGGTGCTTATTAATGACCTTATACAGGGAATAGCATCAAATTTCCTAATGTTTGCCGACGATATCAAGATTTGACGCAGGATCCAGACGAACGGCAACCAGCATCTGCTTCAGAGTGACCTAGATACGGTGTATCAATGGTCAACCCAAACTTACTGCAATGAAACGTCAGTAGATGCAAGGTGCTTTTCATCCGACATGAGAGCAGCTACTCATACCGACTCGGAACGGATGTACTGCAACAATCAACTGTCGAACGTGACTTGGGTGTCCTGGTTCAAGATGACTTGGCTTGTTCCAAACTATCCGAAAACGGCTCGAAGACTGAAATCCAACATGTCGGACTGTTGCGACGGGCGTTTGGACAAATAAACAGCTCCATATTTCGACAATTGCCCAGTGCGTATGTCCGCCCCCATGTAGAACACGCAACTCAGGCCTGGCATCCATGGCTGAAACACGACCTTAATGCACTGGGGCAGCCACAACATCGAGAATCTAAGAACGTAATTGGAATACGCAATCTTTCATACCACGAGATGCTGCAACGATTGGGGGTATTCAGCGGAAGCCATGGTAGACTACGAGGCGACCTGCTTATGGCACACTTGATTCTGCGAGACCCACATCATATGTGTCGCCCTTTACTGCGACTAAGCATCAATATAACCCTGAAGAGTCACTCACTGAAACTCGCAGAACAATATAGCCGTCTGGAGTGCCGCAGAAATTTCTTTTCCATCCGTGTCTGTCACCCGTGGAATGCTCTCCCAGAATCGGTTGTCTTTGCACCGACACTAAAAGTATTTAAAAGACGGTTGGATGATGCACTCATCCACTAATACTTTGTCACTTAGCACTACGTCTCTATCCTACAACTAGTTTACCATGGATTTATTTGATGTTAAGTGTGGGTGTTGTGAATCTAAGCGGATTGCAGGACTAGAGCGGAGCAAACGATAAGTCCTTATTTTCATATTTAAAGTACCAGCTGTTTTACTATTATTACTATCATTATTGTTAGGTCGATATCCCCACCAACTATCGAACGGTACTTGTAAAGCCACGCTTCTTAGTCCATATAAATTCATTGTTCACTGTTTTGTACTGTATATTTTGCCTGAGAAAATATTCCAACGTCAGTTGTACATTATTTTTAGCTGCTACTCCACTCCCTTTTGCACTGATGAAGTATAAATTTGTCAAGGAAATCGTTGCCTAGCCCACGCAAAGATCTGCATCTATAGAGATCATGCACACAATTTTTTACTCTTGCATGTAACACGCGCTGTTTGCTGTTTCTGACGAAGGCCTCCGGCACGCCATCATCTGAGTCGCTGCCTTCTTCCTATTTTGGTCGATATTCTTTAAATTTACAGACCGTTTCACCTTCAACATTTGTCAGAGGTGAGGTACATTTCACATCGTTGTCAATGGAAACGAACTCTGCCTTGATGACCGCGATCGTGCAAGCGCTGATCTCGTCCTCAACGATGACCTCGTCCTCGGATCGCACATCGGGAGCCACTCGACTGACGCCAGTATGCCGGAAGCAAGCATGTATTGTTGCACGGGTACCTGTCTCCAACTTTTTGTAACGTATGGAATTGCATCGAGCAAAGCAATCTTGGCGCTGACATCTACCGCAGAGGATGAGCCAGATAACAAGTTGTTTTCGCTGGGACAAAGCATCCGGTCCACCATTTCCTTTCTGTAATGGATTTTCAGGTTCAAAATCACATCTTGGTCCATGGGTTGAAGAATGCTGGTCGTGTTTGCCGTCAAAAATTCCATCTGAATATTTTTCAAGCCTTCTACCTGTGGATGCGCTGCGCAGTCATCCAAGAGCAACATAATTTTTCAGCCAATTTGGCCTAGCTCCTTGTGCAATTCGATAACGCACTCGGTGAAAAGTTGTTTCGTCATCCACGCCTTTTGTTACCTCTGTAAGTTAATGGAAGTGTGTCCACATTCATGCCGTTAAAGCATGGTGGCTTCTTACTTTTTGCAATCAAAAGCAGTTTTCTTTTATCCGTGCCTGACATATTGGTGCAGCACAGGAGAGTAACCCTATCCATGCTTTTGTTCGATCCGTTGAGCTTGTCGGTAGAAAAACACAAAGAGCCCTCTGGAGTTGCTCGGTAAAAGGGACCTGTTTCGCCTGTATTGTACACATCGTCATCAACAACTACATTTAAAAGTTCAGGCAGTCGATCTTTCAGCCAAATTCAATGACTGTTTTTTCCGCGGAACTCTTTTCGCCATGCGCACGTTTATACACAATTTGATTTTTATTCTTTCATCTTTGCAACCATCACCTTGTGGCAACAAATGTTTTTCCAAATCTTTCCGCGCATTCTTCTGCTTTTTTATTCATAAGCGAGCATGTAACTGTTTGGCTGTGTTCACACACTGATATTATTCATAATTTCAATATAGTTTCAACTTCGTCATGCTTTCCACATCGTTTCCTTTTCTGAGAGCTTACAGTGTAATGCGGCAAATTCTGCCGGAGTTCCATTTCGCTGACAATAAACCTGGCTAGGGTACGACGAGGCATGTGTAAATCACGCAACAACTTGGCCTGCGAGGTTCCTGGTGGATCAGATTTAATTTTGTTCAAAAGGTCCAACTTTTCTGTCAAGGACAAATCCTTACTGTTACTGGCCATACTTGTGTGTAAACAATAGAGTACCGACAAATGTGGAGAGGAAAGATTATCCAACAGCTCAATTCTCGAGTTTTGAATCGGGTCAAGGGTTCGCCCACAGCCGTCTGCACAGTTAGCTTGCTCGTGTACTGAACGATGTTGGTAACCTTTTCTGATCAGTCAGTAATGTCGTCGACATCTTTGTTGTTCTCGACTCGATCGGACTGGCTAACTGTGGGGTAAAACATAGTCAGAGCGAGAGCACAAAATCGACAAAAAGACAAGAGCACAGCCCGCACAGCTAGGCAATTAAGCGATGGGACTACCCCGGCAATGAGCAATTAAACGGTGAAAATTTAGCATATTTTTGAGGAGAGAATTTGTATTTTGGGAAACAGGGCAATAAAGCGGGATGGGCTTTAAACTGGGTGGGCAATAAAGCGGGTTCGACTGTACCATGCAACCTATGCTCTATCAAGTCCCAACAAATCTCGTCGACTTATTCAGTGTCACCTTCGCCCCAGAGGCTGTCGAGAAAACATTAATGTCTTCCTGAGAAAACAGTGCCTCTGGAATCAACAAGATCTGTCCAAAGCTACTTACTTACTTGCTCCTACTATAGTAATACATCTTGCAGCCTTGTCCACTGTCTGCTTAACCCCATACACTCCCATCTGAGTAGAAACGTGGAATGATCACTCCGATATACAAAGGAGGCAATCGATCGGACTCTGCCAACTATCGATCTATTACTCCCCTACATGTTTTCTCAACATGATGGAATCTTCAAGCACAGTTGAACTGACGTGAAATTTTTGAAGTTTGAAAATAATTTTCTATCAACAACATGGTTTTAGACGCAGACAATCTTGTCTCGCCAACCAGCTTCCTGTTCGTGACCCATGGACCAAGGCAGCTGATGAAGGGGTCCCCCTAGATACGATTTACTTGAACTTATATAAGACATTCAACTGGAAGTCAAGTCGACATGCTTTTTGTACTTAAATAGGCGCCTTTTCATCGTTTTCTATTAGCATCTGCTAATGTATTAGCACCTGCGAATTCACCAACTTGGCAAAGAAAAGCTAGATTTCACGAATAAGTAGACGGAAGTGAAAAGAATGACCTGTCATCACTCGGATAAACGGTTTTCCAGAGCAACAATCGCGCGATATTGAAAAGAATCCTCGGAATTTACATTCAGTAAATGCGGCAAAGTTTTATTTATCCTTCACAACTGATTTTAATTGAAGTAAAAGTTTGCGTCCATAATCAATAAATCTGGTGTAGCGCGCAGTAGCTTAGCCTCTGTATTCGAGAAGTGGATAGAGTAGGATGGCCTCAGTGACCTTGGAAATTGTAACCTCCGATCAAATATTTGCAGATAATGCTAAAATCTGGGTAACCTTTCGCTCAACATCCAACCGTGTCTACCCCAGAATACTCTGGACGGGATTTACGAATGGGGAGAGATGAACCAGCTCGCTCTGAAACATGTAAATTACGAAATGCTGACGCTACACAGAAGCTCCAATGTCGCATATCATCTGGGGCTGCAAATTCTAAGGAACTTGACCAGTGAAAGAGACTTGAATATCATTGTCCAAGAAAGTCTGGTCAATTCGCCGTGATGTTCGAGGGTAGAAAATGTCGTGAACTTGAGGCATTTGAGACGAACTTTCGTTACCTCTGAGTGATGGCTATTACTCCTGTTGATTAACTTGTATATTCCTCCTCACGTTGAATATGCGGCTCAGGCTTGCTGTCCATGAATTAAACGAGATACTCTTCCCTTGGGTCCACTCCAAAGAAGAGCTACCAAGAGAACATGTAGACTATCCGTTCACAGTTACGAACTGCGACTTCATTTAATCGGCATGTTCTCCTCAGAATACCGATGGTATGGCGGAGATCTCATTCTTACATACCGGATATTAACGAAAAACTGCCATACATATAAATCACTGATGTCGCTAGTCACTTACAAACCATAGCGAAGCCACCATCTGAAACAACTATCTCAACATTCCCATTTGGAATATAGAAAGTAGTTTTATTCTCTTAGAATCTGTTAACACTGGAACGTGTTGCCATAACATGTGGTGAACGTATCAAACCTCGTGACATTCGAAAGTGTACTAGAGTTTTAACTCTGCAATAAATGCTACACAATAGAAAGACAAAGTGCAATGCCCAGATTATTGATATTTCACGTTCCACGCCGGAACAGTTTTGTTTCCCTTGTGTTTGTAAATTGTAAATTTATTGCTTTTTATCTCGTCATACACTGCTGAAGCATTGAGTAGAATATGTTAGCTGGATCCACTACGGTTACTGAAGGGTACGATTATCATTTTATTGCTCCTTTTCTCTTAAAGTGTGTGCTCAAAATGGCTATTCCCACAGTACTTTCTGCAGTAGATCTATCGAGTAACGGATTGACGAAATCTGACTGTAGTCGGAGCGAGCGTCTGTACAGACGCTTCCGGGTAGATTTGCAACACGCACCGCATACATAAACACGTCCTTCGCGACAGCGTAAATGTCGTTGCAAAACTGTGTCCACACATCACCGGTTCTAGCTTTAGTGGTATAACTAGTATGAGTGATCGATCAGTTCACTTACCTTCGCAATTTGCTGCACTTCAGACTATGGTGGCTGCGCCCAGTTCTTAGAACTAAAAACCAACGTTTTGTGACTGCATGTTGTGCTCGTAAATAATTTGAACAGCAAGTGTTATTCTTGGATCTCCATAGCATCATAAAATATCTGAATCAATTCGAGAACATATACGTTCCCAGTCCTGCTTAACTGAAGATTCGTACTTAGCCAACTAGTAAATAACTGTGTTTTCAATAATTCCTCTTTCAGTGTTGAGAACGTAGGTTCGCTTGCACTGATTTTTAACCATTCAATGGTTATATGGTTGTATTATCCTACTGTATTGTCCCCATGTGATATGGCAACTAGGACCGGTTCCACCATCGATTAACTGCCTATCCCTTGGCGTTGGTCCCCTCATTTATCAAAACTAGGATGATAATTACCATTGCCGACGGACAGTGGAATAATTATCTTGTTGGCGTACGGACTACATCAAGCGAACCGGTCACTGCCTTGTGAACAGCCCATGTATGTGCACCTTCAGATATTTTCAAGAATGACTAGTGAACATCAATTATACAGTTGGTACTCCAATTGCTTGATAAGGTCCCGTGGTCCTCGAGGCTGGCCGTTGTACTTGAGCTCTCGAAGGCACATCGAAACAAAACGAGCTCGCACACCCACTGACTACTTCGCTTGAGTTTAGACCGAGTAATGAGCCTTGTAACTCCGACTCCGAGTGGTGTTGGTGATGGCGTGCTTGATGAGGGCTGGGGCATCGATGTCGGTGACATCCGTTATCCCTCGTAGGTCCATTGACACGCAGCTGCTCATCTTGCTGCGTGAGTGCTCTGGCTGTCCTCCGGGTGAGTATAACCTGGTCATCGCAGAAAACTAGACTCTGAGGCCAGGGTCATGGTAAACAGTTTAACATGGTGCAGGTGACATCAATGAATGTTAAGGTCACGCCCCCCTACTTTTGCATCTGCAGACGCGCCTTACACTGTCCTAACTTGCCGTCACCCAACATCAGGCTGAGTCAAACATGCGACCTGGGGACACCGTGTTGCCTGCGCCTGTCGCGATGATTGTCCAGGTAGCACTGACTCATCTGGAGCCGTCTGGCAGACACCGTGCACAATTGGATGCACGATCACCTCAGCAGTTATGGCCTGGACGTCTGACACAGTTGTCACGCCCCCTACCTAACACGTCGATCGACTATATCGGATTTGGAGAAGTAGTCGGGTGAGGTTGGCTGCGGTGAGTCAGTGGCGTCAGACCTGATAACTCACTCCGGATGTCCTATGGCTCGTCCTGCGAGTGTGGGCGAACGCGCTGATGCATTGATTGGTGCGTGTACTTGTGTACCACGCAGATTTTACCACTATCTAGATTGCACGCCAGCGCCCACAGTAATTGCTATGTACGGTCACGCACAATGGACTTCGAAACTTTTACTGATCCCACTTTTACTTCATATTTCATATAATTGACGCTTAACCAGTCTCAAAATAATTTACGATTGTTCTACTGCCTTCTATCACAGTGATTCCCAATCGTTTCGAGGCTGTTGCCCCTAAAGCTTGTTCAACCTAAACGTAACCAAAAAACTTTTGCTTGGAAAGTAAGTTAACTAATAGCAATCGCACCTGTTTATTTTCAAGTATGGAAAATAAATTCTTTATCGAATGAATTTAACTCACTCCAACAAATGTCTATTTTTGAGCAATTTTATTACTAAATCAAGTGGGAACGTGAGCTGATGCGACGGTTGATATTGCTTAGTGTTTACAATTTCTGTAATGTTGGGTGAAGTTCTGACTAATGCGTATTGCAAGTCGTGCACGAAGTTAAATTGGTTCCTTACTTTGGTTTTCGTTATCGTTATTATCTAAATTCCACTTGCACACGTGCAAGTTGTGATGAATGGGATCAGTATTTTAGTGATTTTTTCGAGAATAATGGATACTCGCCACCAATGTTTGCCCAAAATGTTAGTTGCTGCGTGTTTTCGAAGTCGATATTCTGTGTGGGGTCTTCGCGAACTCCAAGCAAGTGTGCTTTGGCTACCATTTCACTAACTGGAAATATTTCTTCATTCGCTGTAAACGGTCTCAGCACCCATGCATATAATTAGCGACTGCCCAGATCAAGAAAATATTTAGCTGATTTGATACAGCGACTTTCGTTAATATCTTGGGATCGTGAATGAGCAATGAGTCAATCCTAGTAATGCTATTCACCCCCCTTTTAAAAACCCATTTTGCTCCTTTGGGGGTTACTACCCCCAGTTTGGGAAGCAATGCCCCACCATGTGATGACGACTCTCCGCGGTTCTTTTCCCAACTGACTTTGCGACAAGATAGGTTTTGGACGTTTTCCGCAGCCTCTGATCAAAACGGTAATGTAGTTGTAGACCTTATTCAGGTAATTTGGACCACTCGATGAGTTTTTGGTCTTCTGATGCTGGCACTGACATGTGCATAGACTAGAACAGGGCTTTCCAGGATCTAGAAATTGGGGAGTCCGGACTATGATGTGCTATTTTGGTCGACCCACCCTCTATTCCACTTCTGTCTTTCTGCGTTAATTTTCTGTTGTCTATCGTAATTTATTTATATTGGCATTCTTTAAATGTATCTCTAAACGCTACCAACCATAATCTGTATGTGGATTTTACACCGTTCTCCGAACTGAATAATTTGTTTGCGGACGTTTCGTTGTCAGGCTAGGCAAATTAGTCATTCAGCTTGGAGAACAACTCAAAATCCTATTGTGTCGGCACCACAACTGTTTCCACCCACTAACGATAGTGAGAACACGACGGCAAATCCGTGTACAAAATAATGTTACTCGCGGCGAGCCGAAATGACAGCCAAGCTTCCGTGTCAACGAGTCAGCTGTATAACTCAAATTAGGGCAAATACACAGGCTATGCAGAAAGGCTGGCATTCGATCAACCAAAGCTGGTCAAATCAAGGGCGAAGGACGGCTAAGGTGCCTCATGAACGAGTGAGATACACAGGGCAAGCGAAAAGTTAATAAGCATAATATTCAATGTCAATACAAACTAAATACAAATGTGGAACAAGTGGATTGCCTCACTTAGCTAGGGAGTCACATCACGGCTGGTGGCGGTGTTGGAGACGAGGTTTCACAGCGCATTGCAAAAGCTCGCCTTGCTTTCATCAAACTGAGACACCTATGGCGTCGTCGTGACGCCAGCCTCAAGCTCAAGAGCAGGGTGTACAATGCTACCGTCCGTACGGTCCTACTGTACCGCTGTGAGACCTAGCCTGTTTGTTCCGTAGATAAGAGACGACTGTCAGTTTCTGACAAACTTTATCTGCCAAGAATCGCTTGTGTGTGGTGGCAAGATCAGATAGGCAATACGGAGGTTCGTGAACGAGTGCTCGAAGCGACCAGCCTCAGCCTTCAAAACCTTGTTCTCCGAAATCGCATGCGTTGGCTCGACCACGTACTGCGGATGCCAGCCTATGGCCTTTCCCGGCGAGCATTATTTGCTCTTCCCGCAAGCGATTGGAAAGAGTATTGCGGTGGACAACCAATGAAAGGGAGTATGAAGTAAGCAGCCTCAAGCTTAGCATCGGTCGGATAAGTGCGCCTCCCAGGTTGGGCACCATGTGGTTCGTAATTCCTGTGGTTTTAAACGCTGGATGTGATGCAACGTGACAGACATCAGTGGCGCCAGTGTTATCGTGCTGTGTTAGCTGTGGATTAATCTCAAGTGTATATTTATATATTCAAGAAACAAAAAGAAGCTCTAAAGGGTGTGTGTGATACCCAGCCAAATGTCTTCTTTGCTTGTTTTCACTCGCATGCTCATTGTTTTCCCTTTTGTCACGGTTCTGTTGGCACATTGTCTGTATACAGACTTGCGAGTATATATATATATATATATATATATATATATATATATATATATATATATATATATATATATATATATATATATATATATATATATATATATATATATATATATATATATATATATATATATATATATATATATATATATATATATATATATATATATGGTGCCCCATGCCGAGGCTGATGTTGCATTCTTGATGCTTCTTCACCACAGTTGGGCTAAACCAACTTACACTTAAACTAGGTCTTTTTAAGCTGGATAAATTTCATTCCGCTTTATTTGGTTTGTTCTGCCTCCCTGAATAATATTCTATTAACTGGCCACGTTGCTTACACTAATTGCGCTTATCTTCGGTAATTTTGTTGCGTTTGTAGCATTTTAAGTAACTTGTGGACATTTCTTACTTATCACGGATTTGTTGCTAACCAAATTACTTCATATGGTAATTTAGCGAAGAGTTATGCCACCGTATCTGTATGCATTATTGGATCTATTTAATTTCAGCTTGTCGTTTAAAGTGAATGGCTGTTGTTTGATATCCCTGGTATGGTTGCGCTTGATATGTATGTTGACAAGGTGCCTACCTGTCTATTACCCACTACATCGTTCATACTGGCTCCAGGAGACAGTTGGTCGTTGCTGGAGGGGACGGGGTGCACGGTTCTTGTGGCCGTGCTAGGCTCAAAGAGCGGTTACATGCACTCAGTGTGGAGCGGACTACGGTCCAGCTACCGCCTTGTGTGCGCTTGATTCCCCAAATACAGCGTGCTTGTGATTGCCTGTGAAGGAGTGTGGGCCGGCTCCGTTGATGCAACGTGGTTCCCATCCGCATGCCTCCCGGTCTTATTCCTTCGGGTTTACACTGGATATGGGGTATGTGGTTGGAGCTGTGGGTGGTGCAGCGCAAGCCATCCATGGTCCCTCTGTAGGCGCAGGCGTCCTGTGGCTTGCGACAGTGACAGGCAAATCCGAAACCGGATATATATATATATATATATATATATATATATGTATAGAGAGAGAGAGAGAGAGGAAGAGAGAGAGAGAAATGGGCGGCGGACAGAAACAAATATGAGAGGAAGCATGGAAGTGGGCTGAATGAACAAGAGTGAAGGAGGCAAACTCACAACTCAATAGGGTGTGGTGGGGTGTTCTTATCAATACTATAAAAAATCCACACCCACACCCCCAGTTACGGATATATTCAACTAGTTCAACTTATAACCTGTCTTTATGTGAACGGTGACCTTATCAGAAACCGGGTTGAGTAGAGTCGAAATTCCGTCAAAGCGCAGCGA
This sequence comes from Dicrocoelium dendriticum, assembly GCA_944474145.2. Classification (NCBI taxonomy): domain Eukaryota; kingdom Metazoa; phylum Platyhelminthes; class Trematoda; order Plagiorchiida; family Dicrocoeliidae; genus Dicrocoelium; species Dicrocoelium dendriticum. The sequence continues at coordinate 85,265,620 of OX104064.1, forward strand.
ATCAGGATATTTTCTTTCTTTCAAAATACATCAAATTTCGAAAACTCGTTTTCACGAGGCGGTCGAGTGATATTACGATGCAGGGTGATGCACCGAATTCGAATCTCAACTAAACACTGCCGCACTCCGAGGACCTTACCTCTTTTCACCTCCACGTCACCTGAACGTGACGGTTCTGGCCTGGATTCGTAATGGTGACTCGATGCTGTGGCAATAGAGACACAAAAACAATCCGAATAATCAATTACGGTGGTAATACCTCGGTTGTTAGGCGTTTAAACAAGTGTGACAAGTTATTGTACTCTCTTCGCTCGACAGTTGGTCATTCACGTGAGTGCATTCGGTTGCTGTTTTGAGGAGTAGATCACTTTGCTAACAGCGATGAGGCTTAACTAGGTCACAAGCCCCACGTGTTGCTTCCGGCATTGTGAGGGCACATCGCCTGCAAGTGTGCCTTGTATCTCCATCCCAAGGCGGGTGATAGCAAACCAACAAGGTAAAAACCCAGGGGAAATCCATTTGCGACAACATGTGGTCTCAAGTGCATCACAAGGCATGGTAGATAACCATCCTATTCTAAACTTACCAGGGCCGCACGTGACGAATCAAAATTCGACTGGTGTTGGGCTCTGCGTTATGAGCAAAGATTTTATGTCGAAGGATAGAGGTGGGCATCGTGAAACTGTACTCGCTTTAGGAGTATGCAACCAGAGAGCCTCATCAGCTGGTACAACTGTGTAGCAGCGGTTTGTATCTCTACTATTGTTCATTCTCCTTCATTCGAGTCGCGGCTTTCCAGGTTAATCAGCAGAAAGTCGTCACTGACTTTGTTATCCACAACAGTGAACAAACTGGTCTGTAGTTCTACATTTGGGGAATGGTATAAGATAGGATAACTGTGTTCCAATGCTCTTTCTCAACTTCGGTAACTTGCAAAGCCAGACGTTGATATGTTTAACTATTCGCTTCCATAATATTGCTGGGCAATGTTCTGCTATCCGTTTGGCCAAGTGTCTGGTCGTGTGTCCGGGGTATCTTACACCACAGGTGCAAGTAAATTGATATAGGATAAAAGATGTGGACATGACCGGGAGTCGATCCTTAAGATATTGGGCAATAAACGGGGCAGTTTCTGCAACAACCTGTAGATAGGAGGCAGGAAACGATTTAGCTATTGCATTTAGGAGTCTCCTGTTCAATAATTCAAAGGCGAGATCTTTAAAAGGGATAGAAATATAAACATCCTTTTTCGGCACCGTCACAGTTGTTTTTCGTCTGTCACGGATCACAGAAATCTCCGAATGAAGGGAGCGGGATAACCATTATCCTGTAGCGTCCCAAGGATGCGATCCTTTTCGCTTTCCAAAGTTTTGGGACCACAAGTTTTGTTAGCGCGAAAATACAGGCAGCAAAATAAGTTTCATTTGTACTTCAACGGTACAAAGCTGCGAAAATGTGTATATTGGCCAATACAAGTAGACTTTCGATAGACACCTCTGGAGAGAGCCATCCTCACGTCTACTTAGCAGTACATTCAGAATGGCTAACTTTCTATCGGTTTCGATTTCGCATGTAAACTTCAAAGACGGATGCGCGCTATTGCATTGATTTAGCAGCTGGGCTACGTCAGCGTTTGAATCGCAAATAATGAAGGTATCATCCATGTATCTCCAGTAGGAATCAAATGACGTGATAATTTGTCGGAGAGGTCCACGTTCAAGTTTGACAAGGAAAATTTCGGCGAGCAATGGCCCTAGGGGCGACCCCATGGCAACTCAATCTATCCGCCTATAATAGCATCCTTCAAACATGAATTTCCCGTCAAAAATACATCATAAGATCAGTTCCTTCAATTTAAGCACTGGGATACCAATATCTATATGGTTTTCTGTCATATATTCACAGATAAAATTGACAGTTTCCAACAACGGAACATTTGTGACAAGTGACTCAATGTCGAACGATAGCATTAATTTCCCATCCACTATCACATGTTCTACCAAGGTAACAAATTCAAAGGAATGTTTTGAAATATGAATACACAGTACTTTACTTACCGATTCCAACAGTTCCACTGTCCATTTGGCGACGGTGTGGAAGACGAGGCAGACATGTCAATAATCGGTCGTAAGAGGACTTGCGGTTTGTGCACTTTAGATAATCCATAAAGACGGGGTGGATGTGATCCGACTGGAGTTAGCTGCTCAAATAGTGCAGTACTTATGACATTAGAATTCCGAAGTTCCTTCAACGAGCCTGTGAATTTTGTCTCAACCTGTGTGATTCTATCTTTTTTTTACCGTGTCGCGCATGAACTTGCTGGTGTCTTGAAGTACTACATGCATCTTTGAGACGTAGTCCGATTTGTCCATCAGAACCCATCCTGCACCTTTGTCTGGTCGGGAAATAATCAGTTCGGGATTTGATCTTAGTTCCGTGATAGCATCTCGATGTTTCTTGGACAGGAAGTTGGAAGGTTTTGTTTCATAGGACATATACTGCTGGCATAGGTGCACCAACATGGTTGGGAAAGCGTCATGGGCATGGGGATAGACAGTAGTCAAACCAGACAGTTGGTGCATTGGGTTTTCAAAATGGCTTTCTGAATGAATTTGTCCATGGCGTGGTTGAGAGCGCAAAATTTCGGATACAGTGCTAACGTTTCTAGGTGTAACTGATTTTACTGGACCCTTGACAGGTTGTGTACATGTCTTCCGGGTTGTGCCGGAAAATTTGTTTCTGGTGGCGTCGGCTGTAAGGTTTTCAACAACTTTGTGTACTTCCCATCGTCCGCCTTTCCACATACTTGTTCGGTGTATCGTTTAAAGGACTCGCGGTGGCCTGTAGCAAACTAGTCAACACTAGTTTGAAAAGTGAACAAAGGCGCTCCAGCTCCGGAACCCGTGATTGCACCGCTTCCAACATGTTTTGAGCATGCGCTTTAGAGTCATTGAAGTCGGCCGTACGTGGCACCGCCTGAGTGACTTTCAGTAGGTTTTCGGATATTGATTACGTTGCATACATTCCTGTAATAATCGAATTTACGTCTTCGTTTCAGCAAGTCTGGAGTTAAACTTCAAATACTTATTGAAGTCAGTTAACGCCGCGGGCGGCTTGTTTCTTTTCAACTCGTGAACTATGCCCATAGGCCGAGACCATTGCGATCCGGCTCCTGCGACCGGAACTGAAGGTGCTAGTACAGGCGCTACATTTGCCCTGGCCCTGATCTCACCGTGAGCGCCGCTTAATTCGATCTCAGGCGGTGACCCGTGACCCCTTGTGCGTAATTATCTGCATCGATTGGAGAATTTGATCAACAGATAAAGCAGTCTGTTTAGACTGAATCAACTTTAGCCCAGCTATCTATGTCACAATTTTAACGACTTTTTATGTATGTATTAGCCTGAAGAGAAGTATCGAAAAGAAGTTTCTTCGCTGATTTGAAGTCTTACTTAACTATGGGCATATTTCACAAGTTGATAAGAAGCAAGCCGCCAGCGGGGTTGACAGACCACAATAAGTATTTGAAGTTTAACGCCTGACTTGCTGAAACGAAGACGGAAATTCGATTCTTACAGGAATTTGAAGTACTGCGTTTCTAGTATCATTCTGAACAATACAATGAGAAGACAGCGATTTCAAGATGATCTGATTTCGTGCTCTCTGATCACATGCAAATGAGTAACATTTAAAAACGATCAACCATGAAACGCAATCAAAGTTTGAATTGCTTTTCGATACTTCACTTCAAGAATTGCGACAGGATAAGATAGCTGGGCTAGAGTTAATTCAGTCTAAACAGGTTGCTTTATCTGTTGATCAAATTTTCCAATCGATGCAGCTAATTCCGAACAAGGTGTCAAGGGGTCACCTTCTGCGATGGAAGTAAGCGGTGCTCACGGTGTGATCAGGTCCACGGCAAATATAGCCTCTGTACTAGCCCTCTCTATTGACACAGTTCCGGTTGCAGTAGCCGGATCGCAATGGCCTCGGCCGTCATTAGTATGCGCTTTTTAATCCCTTCTGTGTAGCGTTTTGGTGCAGCGTACACAACATTAAAAGCTTGTAACAAGTTGATGCTCGCCCTGGATTAAATGTTCCAATATAGAGCTGTTGATATGTTCAACTGTTCACTTCCATAATGCTGCTGGGCAATGTTCTGTTATCCGTTTAGCCAAGCGTCTGCTCGTATGTCCGATGAATCTTACACCACAGGTGCAAGGAAATGGATATAGGATAAAAGATGCGGACATGACTGGGAGGCGATCCTTAAGACATTTCTCATCGGTCACGGATCACAGAATGCCTCCGAAGGAAGGGAGCGGGATAACCATTATCCTGTAGCGTCCTAAGGATGTGATTCTTTTCGCTTTCCAAAGCCAACACAATTTGTAGACCAGCGAGAAACAACTGTGACGGTGTCGAAAAAGGATGTTTATCTTTCTGTCCCTTTTAAAAGAGATGTCGCCTTCGAATTATTGAACGGGAGACTCCCAAACGCAATATCCAAGTCGTTTCCTGCTGTCTACCTACATGTTGTTGCAGACACTGCGCTGTTTATTACCCAACGTCTTAAGGATCGACTCCCAGTCATGTCCGCATCTTTTATTTGCACCTGTGATGTAAGATACATCAAACACACGACAAGAGGCTTGGCCAAAAGGATAGCAGAACATTGTCCAGCAGCATTATGAAAGCCAGTAATTATTTTGCATGCTCTTTGGGTGTTTTTGTTTCCGAAACATGTGTTCAAGATAATCATCTCGGAATCCAACTTTCCACTACCCGGCTCAGATTGCAGTGATGTTGTTTTTACCATTCGAGACTCTAGCAAGTGGAAGAACTTTTTGTGTCTGTTGCCTTAAGCTGAAAAGCAGGAAGCGACACAAGTGCGGGCCTACTCCATAGCTTCACGGTGGCCGTGGTGGTCTTTCTAGCAACATTTCCGTAACGAAATAAGAGTACCTGAAAGCAAAGATTTTGGGATGACACAGTCATTTCGTGCATACTCGTCAACCGCATACAAGCAATTAACAAGGAATGCAAAACGTCACATGAAATCAATAATTGATCGCCTGTTAGACTCACTAAGTGGTGTAGTCCTCCCACAACCGAAGCAGGGAGTTTTCGTTTGAGAAATTTGTAACATTCCTTGCATACTTTGTTACTTGCTTTTATGTGGTTGACGTGTATGCACGAAATGACAGTGTCATCCCCCAGCTAGTCGGACCATAACCTAAAGTTGAAACAGCAGAGATCTAGACTCGCTATTAGAGCTAAATTCTTCTCAACTCGTGTAGCGCCTAGTTAGAATAAACTTCCTTCTGCATTATTAGAATCTACAACGGTAGAGGACTTCAAACGAGGCCTTGACGAAAAGTGTTTGACACTGTTCCTCAAATTCTTGTGAATACTCATTTCAGCCTCTAACCACATGCAAGTAGCCCATGCAAATACATGAAAATGCAGTGACTTTGTTGCTCTTACTACTTTCTTTTTCTTCTTTTTCTAGTGTAAATGCAAGAAGCTATTAGCATGTCGAATTGCTGGGAGCCCTTCTCGCTTACTGGCACACAAAACGGGATGCAGGTTAAGCGAAAGCTTATTTCGTTCCTGGATCCTCTCCTGTCCTGTCCTGATTTCCTTATTTGGAATTATAAATGGAAATTCATGTTTTAAATTTCGGTAACCGCCAAAGATGAATCCTGGCAGAAGGTCAAATTCGCCATCCCCAAACAGATTACGATTTGTGATGTGGATGGGCAATAGAGCCGGCAATCGGAGGCCAAAATATATCTAAGGGACCGTCTTAGGATCCTTGCCTGTAGGACTGATAATGGTGAGCAGTTTCTTCGGTTGTATGCTGATCACAGACTATATCATGTATTAGTAGCGCCGACTCACAATAAAAGCTTTTACACTTTGTCCGCTTGTGTCTACCGAGCGAGGTGTTACTCTAGGCCCAGCTCGGCAATATTACGGTTAAACACTGATGCCGCATATCACAGCAAAAATTGTCCACGGATTTGGATATCGTGTCTAGAGACCTAATACGACTAATTGTGCCTCCTCATAGTGTTTAGTTATTTGGCCCAGAGAATCATAAATACCTACTCGTCAACTGAACTCAGGGACCGCGAAAAGTTGCCATCAGGGACTGAAAATTAGAATGCACTGATGAACGGAGTAGCTCAACCAAATCTCGAACGTTTCCTCCTCCTTCACGTTAACGAAGCCATACGTATCCGTTTGCGTGGCCTACTTTAGTGCAGGTTGGGCTCTAATTCGATTCTGATGATTCAGTTAAGCGTCTCTGTGTGTACGTAACACGTGCGATTGAGGTATGAGCGAGAGATTGATGGATAATCGAAGTGTATTTGTGGAAGGCAGCGGTTAACAAAAAGGTAGGTTAGTGCATATGTTGACATCAATGTGCTATTCGCACCAATGTGAGGTAGGCGTTAGAGGCAGAACTAAACACGTACGGGTGATTCACATCCAGAATTGTCAGTCATACTGTTAGGTGGAACCTCGCAAAACGCAATTTATCCAACGTGTTCGTCAACGCCGTTTCCCTAATCTGCCTAGCCTACTTCGAATATGAACTCCATGCCTCACAACATGGAGGCAATTCAATAAAAACTAATTTTGTTAACACGTAGAGCCCGGCAGTCACCCGGCTTCCCTGCTGAGGGAGGGCGGTGAGTCGCTTGTTTCTGGTCAGGTTGCTCGACTCCACTTGCGATGCAATAAGGAGGTATGGAGCATTGGTTTGGGACGAGTAAAAATCTCAATGTTGAACAAACTCCTTGGGATGGTTAGGGTAAAGGTAAAACCGATACATAACTCATCAAGAGTTTGCATTAACACATCGGGGTATTTCTGCCTGGAATTTAGAAGGCTTACTACACCTGTCAAGTGACCCCTGTGAAGCAAGAAGTCAAAGTCTGGGCCTCGATCAGAAATTTATTATGCATAGAACACGAGCTCACGTTATATCTCGCCTTAATTAGAACCACTCACAAACACATATTCTTGCTATTTCATTCTCGGCCAGCGTGCGAGCTTCGTTCACACCGATCTAAATCTATTGCGTGCTATCCTTCAGTTCGCCTCTTGTCGAGATCGACTATCTTTCGTTGTTGGCCCGCAATCGTTTTGCTCGATCGATGGCTAAACAACTGGCATCTAAGTGTGGCATCTTACCACCACAGCATTACCAGTCACCAGCATCTCCAGCCCCATCACAACACCGTCCATTTTATCCTGCACCAATGCCATCATCTAATGGTCATGAACTATAGTACACAGTGTAAATGTGACAGGACATCGTCAAGGTGTTTCTGGCATAAGGATAAGGTGGAGGCCTTGATTACATGCGCCAGAAGGGCGTTCCAGTGCTGTGACACACAGACATTCCAGTCAGCTGTACTTCGTGGTCAACTTAACCTGATAATCACTTAGTGATGTGTTTTGGCTGGGTTTCAAAGGATAGTGGTATGTTACTGTTGAGGTTTCCTAGGATCTGCTACACCACTTTGTGATCTCCCAATAGACGCCGATAACATCCATGGTACTCCTTTACACTGTACAGCGCGTTGCGCGTTCCAGCCCTACAAACGTTAAATGGAATGCGCACGGCCAATAATTCCCGGAAGGATGAAACGGCCTTAAAGTGCTTGTCCGAGCATGTAATGTTTGTCTGACTGAGCTTAGATGTGATGAATTTCTACCAACAGGTTTTTGTCTACTAAAGGATTCATATGTCATGGCACTCCATGTTGCCCGTCTGGGTTAGCTTTTGAGCGCGTAGTGTGTTCTCGTAACTAGGCAAGCCAATCCACTTCGTTCTTCTTAACTAAACCGCACATCAGAAAGTCTGGAAAACTTTCTTTGGTATAGGTCGTGGGTAACGTATCGCTTTTGACTCGAAAGCTTCCTCAGGCCTAGTGTACCAGTTGGTGATTTGCATAGCACTTATAGAGAACTGAGAAGCTAATCTCAACGAATGGTATGTAGGTAGAAAGTCAATCACTTTACAGTGCATTCCAAGTGGTGTCTGGAACGGTCACGAGCTGTCCGCGTTACAGTCATACACTTAAGATCCTGTCAATAATGGGTGTGGAATGATTTGCTGTTCATTATCTTCCCCGAGGCCCTCTGCCGACGCTTCTCAGACTGGTCAAATTAAGTCAGGTTGCCACATATTCGATACCTCTACCCCGTCCATTCAGTTCACACAGCTGTTCACCTTGCTAATCTCAACCGCCTCACCAGTTGGCTTTTGGGATGTTGATTTTAAACCCTTCCTAACGACTTCGATGTTATCCAACTTAACCTCATGAGCTGTATCTATCGCTTGCATCGCTACCCCAAACCCCTTAGTAGAGCCCTGTATTCCAACTCGTTCTTCGGTGGCCCTTTTATGCGCCTCTTGTGTACCGCTATCCTTGTGTGTATCTCTCTTGCGGTTTGACCTATGTAAATGCGTGCGCAGTCAATGCAACTAATTTTGTAGATGCAGTTAGTTGCCTTATCCGTAGGAATTGGGATCTTCAAGTGTATCATTATCGAGCGGAGCATTTGACCTTCCTGGAAAAATACGCATATCTTTTCTTTGTTTAAAACGCTCCGGATGGCCTCCGAAGTTCCCTCTTACTATGGAATCCCTACTGTCCCTATCCACTCCATAGTACACGGTGGGTGCGGATTTAAAATTCACTGCAAATGGCGTTCCACTAAGCACAACCGGTATCCACTTCCAAGCAATCGCTTCACTGCTTCCTGTATAGTTCTTCTTATGTGTACAGGGTCTGGGCTCTGTGAAACAAGGAAGAAGCGATTCCAGCATATACATGCTTTGGGTGACCTGAACTGTAGTGTAGTACCTCCGTCTCTGTCGGCTGACTTACGAAAGATCACTGTTTTTACACTAACCCTGTTCTTGTGAACTAAGTGGTCAAGAAATGGCAAGGCGCCACTGCACGATTCCGATTCCATCGTGAAAATTATAACCTCCACAACAATGTTCAATTGCTTTAGAAACTCGTCATTCTTGTCCAGTTTAACAACCACGAATGTCATTCACATATTGGCACCAAAATTTCCGTGAGTTACCAGGCACTCAGTGCCCTCTTTCCAAATTTGCCTATATGGGGGATATCGGCGATCCCATGGCAAGCCCCTATTCTTGAGTGTATACTCTAGATTGGAGCGTGAAATGAGACACGTTAAGGCACAACGTCATTTCCTCAGTTATTTGATTCCCTGTAAGGTGCATCCTCTCGCTCAATTTATTGTCCCTATTTAAACAAAGATTCGCTATCTCCAATGCGTCGCGTATGGGAACGTTGGTAAAGAGCTTGCTAACGTCAAAACCGACCATCTTTTCAGCCGACTCAATGTGAAGACCCGCTATCTTTCACGCGAACACACAAGAGTTCTTTACGAACGTATTCGTCCACCTTGTCAACGGTTGTAATAGCCTATCCAAATATGGACTGGTTCCCTAAGCCTGGGGTTTCGCATGTTGCCCACAAAATATACCGACCAGTTGTTTCAAGCTTCTCTGAAATCATGAGTACTGGATCGGTGGCATTTTTCATAATGTTAAGCTGCACTTCCTTCACGTCAGAAAGAGTCAACACTAACTCGTTCTTACTGTTTGCGCGATGGTGGTCAGCTGACGGGAACAGAGTTGCACTGACTTCCTGTCCATTGGTCTCGTGTGAATTTCGCTCACCCGAGTTAACATTCACCAGAAAGGTACACGTACTACCCACTATGGTCGACGCCATGAAACGACAACGCAGTGATTTACTACGGTTTATTGGCTTTTGGAAGCTCCTAGCTGCTTTGCCGACCGCATGGTACTGCTCGGATATGCAACGCTGTAGCACTGGCAATGCTGGTGTGAGGATGAGAGACGACAACCGGTTGCTGAGGGAATCAAGATGCATCGAATTTGATTATGAATGCCTGCATGACATCCCTGGTCTCTGGTAGAACCGCCAGGTGTTGCATTGCATTCGTTAGTGTCTAGCACAAACCCTCTGACAGGAAACTGGGTCATCTGCTGACAGCCATACTATCAAAGGGGGTCAACCACGGACACTGCATCCGGTTTCGTGAGACCCCAAGGTGTCGACGGGACGGCGGGATGAAGAAGGTGATTAGGTCATACTAATTTACGCAATCCACCCCAACGACTTAATTCAACTTAGCTGTTAGAACGTTTCAGCAATGGTGTGGTCCTGAAGCAAAGAGAGATAAGTAATTTGGTCCACTGCCCCTACCTGTCTGATGATTGCACTGTTTTCTCCGTACTTTTAATGCAGGTTCTTTTCTGTGTTTTTCTTCGTTTCCAGTCTGTCGTCTCGAACTGTCATAATAACAGCGGCATTGGTGGTCTGGCAAATTGCTCTAACGCAAATCTGATGGTGTTTGACTAACTGGAGCATACGAGGACGCTAGTGATGAGCGAGTGTCCATAATCAGCGCCCAAAAACCACCACATAGACCAGACACTGTGTATCACCATGGTGATTGCAGCCGCAACTGCCATGACCAAGACCTTAGGTATTCTCGTCGTCACAGTTGTAGGGCTGGTATCTTCAGTCGCGTTGTCTGAAGCCGATTTCAATGAGCTAGGGCTGCGCACACAATATCAGGTGTCACGCGCTTGGCAAGCCATGAGAATCCAAGGGATAGCGGCGTCTGTGACTTTGACAGGCAGCATGACTGTCAAAGCCTCAGTCGAATGAGCTGGTTCCGTGGAGTGAGGTCGACACATCGGAGAGTAACGCGGAGTCACCTCTAACCTTTCTGTTCAATGGCGGCGCGAAAAGCTCTGGTGCTGTACCGCCTGAATGCAGACCATAGTTGCTCCAGGGCCACACTTGCATGTTGTGACTGATTTGGCATGTAACCGCTGTAGTCGGACTGTAGTTGTGATAGGGCGCATGCTGTCGCCTAGTAATCGTCTAAACCCGAGTGAAGCACCATTGTTTGTGTCTGATAGGACGATCGACCAAGTGCTTACCCATCCGACGCCCCAACTTCAAGTGGCGATCCAAGTAGTTACTCATCCTTTTTAGGCATAAGGTAGTCTGGGTCGAGATTAAAGAGTGATTCAATCATTGGGCGGATTATGGCCAGGTCAGCACTCCGCTCATAATTCCCGAAATACTACATGATTGCTCTAAAACAGTGTATGTGAGAATGTAGTGCATGCACTACCAAGGAACTGTCGTAGTTCTCCTCCACACACCCGATCTCATTCTTTGGAAGCCACCATGCAACCGATGAGACTGGATGGAGCTGAGGGCGATGCATAGTGAACCAGCTATAGTCAGTTTGGCGCAGTTGCCCCAAGCTGTTTGTAGTCACACCTAAAAGTACAGGAGAAACTGGATGCAGTCAACGACCTAAGCGATTCACGAAAGTAGACTGGTGGGTCCCTGAGAGAGGAGGGTTGCGTTTATTCTCGTAATCCCTGGTGATTACGATGCCAAGTTTTCCATCTAGCATTGCAGTATGGTGCCATCGGAGGAGCTTTGAGTGCTGTGTATATAGCCTCCACAACCGCACATCACTGGTTTACAGGGCCTTCTAATTCAAGTTATACGTAGATTGTCCAACCCGAAAGTGCAAGTTAGAGGTGTCAAATTTTTCGCAGAGACGGCCATATTTTGCGAAATAAAAATATGACGGGCCGTATTCAGTCATGATATCCTTAAATTTTTGTAACCCTATTTAATGTCGTCTTTACGGAAAAATCTTACCTTGAATTTATTATTTCATGATGAGGCCGCGGGTCATTTGGAATGTTAACGCGGGCCGCATTTTCCCCGCGGGCCGGAATTTGGACATCTCTGGTGTAAATCATTTCCGACAGCGATGGTTACCGTGGTTGACTTCAAGTTTGACAGAGAAAACGTCTATCAAGATGACAGTGAAAACGGAGAAAGGATCTGCACCATACTGAGAAGTAGCGCGCAACCGTAATACATGTCAGACAAAAGTTGGGAGGATAGCGAGTGCGGTGACGCACATGAATATCGTTAGCATAATAAAGCAATGGCGACTATCGTAGTATTTGCAAATGGAACCAATATGAAGTGAAAAACCCTATACTTTCGAAGTATGATCATGCCGTGCTATGAAAATCGATAACTGGCACGTAATGAGGAAACCGGAAACAAGTGGAATTTTCGCTTGAGCATTTCGCCTGTTCCCGTCAACGCGGTCAGTCATATATTATCACTCTGTGGAGTGATGGCACTCTGAACCCCAATACCCACTGCGTATCTTCCGTGGGATTAAACTGCGAGGTGCCAGAGTCGTGTAATGGTAGCTGGTAATTATTGCCAACAAAACCTACGCTGGGTCAGTTAATAGAATGCCAAGTGAGCGCCACCCACGTGAGCCGACTGTACGGAATCCACCTTGCCCGGTATGAACGAAACACAGCAAGGCTTCAGTGAGCGAGGCTTCGGACTAGTCCCGAGAACAACTAGCTGACATAACGGGTGGATCAGCGGACATGGTGCAGTGGCTGTCTGACAGCCAGAACGGATGTGACACGAGGTCAGTGGATGGAAAGCCAACAAACGCCCTCCACATAGGCTGAACAGAATCCCAATGGTCGATGGAAGAATACGAAATTTATGCAGCCCAACAGGAATGAAATTCACTGTGACCGTGACCGACTGAACAGACTGGTAGTCAGTGGACTGACTGATATCAGTTGATAGCAGGCTACGAGTAATAAGAAACAGCCAGAGCAACTGGTGTAGTGCCTCATTTAAGTGCCGTCTTGTCCATGCATAAAAACCATTTGATACCTGTCCGGATTTTATTTGCATCTTAACAGTTGGGAGCCATGGTTGTTTAATAGTCGGCCACACCCAGTCAGCACGTTCACCGACACTGGCCGTGTGAACTCGATCGATTTTACTTCGGTGCTAATGCAACGATCAGCGACTGTAAGCATAAACTGTACCACAATTGCACGCGCACAATTTGCGGGCGTTTCACTAATATAGGACCAAACCTTACAGGTCACACAACTTTGGTGAAGCATCCACACAGAATAGGCGCAAAGTGCTGAGTCAATCGTGCCTCATTACTGTCCCGAAGGCCGGGAATCGAATGCACACCAGCAAGGACCAGTGTGTTTGTAACTGGCAGGTAACAAACAGCGAAATCGACGCGCAGCCAGTGGACTGGAAAGCCGATCAGCGCCGTCAGCGCTGAACAATGAGAAGTCGATTTACAGTGCCTTAAGTCAGATACGGTTTTGGCAATGGAAATTGCAAGCGAGTTTGCAGCGCGCAATAACGACGTTGAGCGTACGGCGGATGTTGGGATGAGAATGATAGATCGAGCAAACGAACGAGCGTAACAGACGGGACTACCGGGTAGAAAGCCAATCGACAGAAGCTGGTCCCATTTGCACAGACCGGATGGACAGTCCAGAAATGGGTTGGAGGAATGTGAGCAACGCGCAACATTTTTGACTTTATCAGGGACTTTGAGTTGTCAATCGAAACCACTGCCTCTAAGTCACCAGGTCGCGGCGGACTACGGTTGTCCGCTTGCCCAGCGCTATGCTTGAACAGGTTTGATATCCGGACCACTTACTAAACTAGATTTTGACCCTGCGCAGTGGCCGCAACAACCTCAGCGTACTGTCATGTACTTTCGAGCTGTCAAATAGATAAACAACATTTCTCAGTGAGGCTGCCTTTGAGCCTACCAGTCGACCATCAGGTCAGGGCGCTTTGTTGTCACCCAACTAATATGCTATGGTGCGCATCAACCGAATCGCTCCACAACACTATGGATCTCTTTCCGTTAGCATCCTCCAGAATAAATCTGTGCGCGCTTGAGTGTACTACACCCGGAAATGCACTGACTACTGGTTGGTTCAGCGGAGCTGTACGGCATCAGGCGTGTCCCTAAGTTGCGGATCGGTAAACGCCTTCCTTGCGAAGGTGACTGTAAATAAAATGCGGGCGTTTGCAGGCGAAATAGCTAAGCAGTCGCGGATAATAAGCGGCAGCGTCCTAGAGCGTGGGTATTCTTGGCTGGTCATCTTGTTCCTCAGTAAATACCACAAGAGTTTGTAAGGCGCTGCGTCAAAGCCAATGTGACCGGCTATAGGGTTAATGACCGCTCACTTCTGCTCCCAGGAGCGAATGTTCAATGGAGGGCGGATGAACTATCTCGATGGCCACCGACTTCTCTAAAGGCGTATGAGCCACCCGGCTGTCAACGGCTTTCATGCTAGCCATAAAGCGGAATACCTGTAGTTCGGGTTGTCTGTACAGGTTTAGGTCTATTCTCCGAGCCGAAGTATTTTGTTGCAGATGTTTCAACGCCAATGAGGTGACTTCGTCAGTGCCTAGTAAGCAACCTTGACTAACGAGGGAGTGATGTTTGAATTTGGCCACTTCGAAATAGTTCCCGTGACCATTGCTAGTTCGCAGTTCGATAGCCGTCTCTTTCAGACTCATGTGATGGTAGATCAGGTCTAATGTTAGAGGAACATCTACTCACAGTCTTGAACCCGAAATTATGGGTCTGATATGTTGATGACATTTTTGTGATACTCAAACGCAGCCAGCTACAGACCGCACAAGGTTTGCTGAAACGATGCAATGGACGGCACTCACTTCACCATGGAGTCAGGAACAGAAAACAAACTACCTTTCTCGGACGTACTGATAACTAGAACAGAGGGCGTGGGGTTATGAACATCAGTTCAAAGGAAAGATACGCCCACAGATCAAATCCTAAATTTCGACAGCAACCATTCAAAATGTCACCAAATCAGCTGCATACGAACCTGGTTTGGCAGGATAGAATCACATTGCAATAGTGAGAAAGCAAAACGCGAAGAACAAAACCATCTGTTTACATACTTCATGCGCAACGGATATCCACGCAGTTTCATCCGAAGATACCTAAACTGCAAGATTACAAATGCCACACCTGCACCAACAACAACGAAACGGATCGCTTTGTCATATGTCAAGAATGTATCGGAACTGACTGCTCGACTCTTCAAGCCCCACCACCAGTTGTTAGCTCACATATCAACCGCTAGCGAAAGGAACCCTATTTAGAACGAGAGGTAAGCAGAGAGCACATAAACGTCGGAACGTTATTTACAGGATATACAGTAAACATAGTGATAAACATTATGTGGGTCAAACACGGAGAAAGTTAGCTAAAAGGTTACAAGGACGCAGGTCAGCCTGTCGAAACCAGTACTCATCATCAACGGTCGCGACACATGTTGATGAAGAAGGGCACATGTTTGCTAGGGAGAAAACGGAGATCCTTGCGCATGGAGAGACAAAAAAGGAATTTCTCGTAGCATGGTTCCCTACGGAGAACTATAGGAACCTCCGCATTGACTTAAGTTCAATCCACCATCAAATGCAACTATATAATTTAAGGCGGGTCATTCACCACATGAGTCTGAAAGAGGCGGCTATC
Source organism: Dicrocoelium dendriticum (assembly GCA_944474145.2). NCBI lineage: Eukaryota > Metazoa > Platyhelminthes > Trematoda > Plagiorchiida > Dicrocoeliidae > Dicrocoelium > Dicrocoelium dendriticum. The sequence continues at coordinate 85,281,127 of OX104064.1, forward strand.
GAACTACGAACTAGCAATGGTCACGGGAACTGATTCGAAGGGGCCGAATTCAAATATCACTCCCTCGTCAGTCAAGGTTGTTTAGTACGCATTGACGAAGTCGCCTCATTGGTGACGAAAGGTCTGCAACGAAATACTTCAGTTCGGAGAACAGACCTAAACATGGTCCTCATGCTTTTCGGCGAGTAGGTTGGTCCAGGAATTTCCACCCGGCCTTCGTGCTGCTTCATTCGGGTTTCTTGGTTATCCTTAGCACTTTGCTTCTGCGCGCAAGCCGTGTCATCATCATCGTGGAAGCCGGTTCTCAACGGTATATGTCAATCGCTCCGCTGTCGTGGGGGTCAGATCCGTAGACCAAATACTCCGGGCGGGATCCCTTAAGTCAACACTCTTCTTCGGGCTAATCAACTGAGAAGCTAGATGCCTTCACATCATCATTTTCATGATTATACACGTTAGCTGTAGGTGGAAAAATAGCTATTGTGCCGCAATACAAAAGACAAGAAGAAAAACAACAGTGGCACGCCGATTGAGTCCGCAGTAACGGATGGACATCGTTCCGGAGAGCAAACAGCCGGCTATCGTTCCACAAAAGCAGTTATAGTATGCCTAATGAATGTGATGGTGATTGGAAGGGGAGGTTAAGCAGGGGGATGGACAAACGAATTTACAACGCAAATGCCATTGCGGCCGGTTCCTAGCCATATCAGCAAGAGCATTCAACCAAACGTGTTCATCGTCCTTAGGACCCCAGCCAAGCAGTCGGGATGCACCAACCGATGCCAACTTCGAAGTGAGTGTTTTCATTTCTCTCGACCAAGTCATCGCATGACTTCCCCTCCGCCACTTCCAACCGCACCCCCGGCGCGCAAACAACGCAGTCACGGGAGTCGGTGTACTGGCATGCGCAACACGTGACCCAACCATCGGACCCTGGTACGTGATATAATGGTGCTGAGCGGTTCACTAGCTCTTCCTGTACCAAATACGCAACGCCTAACACGCTCGTTACTCACGCGGTGTTCCCAGCAGACATGAGCTAAGCTGCAGAGACAGCGATGATCGAACGTGGCTAGCCTTTTTATGTCTGTCGACCTGATGGGTCAGGTTTCATAACCGTATAGCAGAGTTGAACGGGGGGCCGCATTATAAACTCTGCCCTTCAGGGGAGATTGACGTCGCGGCTGCTTCGCAAGTGGTGGAGATTGAAAAGATCACTTCGAGCTTTTGCTATACGGTTTGTAATCGCAGCTTCGATCCCACGGGCGCTAATATAGCTGCCCAGGTACTTGAATTCCTGACCGAGATCTGGCTGATCACCACCAAGGGTCAGCACAGGGGTGGGACACGTCCACACAACATATCGATCAACGACTTCCTCCCTCTCTCTCTCCCTCTCTCAATCTTTATCTTTCTCTCTGCCCTTTGCCAACGCTATCTTCGGCCGAGGTGCTGGCGGCCGAACATGCGATATATATATATATATATATATATATATATATATATATATATATATATATATATATATATATATATATATATATAAGGTGTTTGAAAGCAATGACAGCATATAGGCGCCAATGGTGTGATCACACCAAGAGTGCCGTTTTCCAGATGCATCGGAATCTACTGCTGCATCAGGAAGAAAAGCGCCGGCTACGCGAGCGACTGGCACCGTGAGGTCCAACCCATCGACGTAATGCCCTTGATGCTGTAGTGCATACGGTCATCTGCTCCTCAGATGGGCCGGTCTGGTGAGCCTTCGAGGTGCGCCCTAGAGGCCAACCTCCATGATGTTAAATGGATGTATGTCAGTGCAGCAAAGACATGTTACTTCTTTTTTAAGTAACTAACCCAGCCGAATAATGAGCATATGTGGCATCTGTGCTACATTATCGCTGTTGTTGGTCTGTACGTGTGCATGCGTATTTACTTTCTTGTGTTTTAAATGGTTGCTGATTGATAACCAAGATTTGCTTGCTCTTGATGCCAGTGTTGGCAAGGGGCTTGATTGCCGAAAACCGCCACCTCGAGTATACCGGATCCAGGAGACGGTCGGTCGTTGATGGGGTAGACGGGATGCACAGCGTAATAGTGCTAGGTTCAAAAAGTGGTTCCATCCTGTGTGGAACGGACGACGGCCCAATCACAAACCTGGGTAAGTCAGATGTGCGTAGTACCCGTAGTTGTATGAGTGAGGTGTGTGTTGAAAGGGTGTGGGCCGCTTCGGAATCAGTCGTACTTCCCAACTACATGCCTCCTAATCTTATTTTTTCGGGTTTACGATGTAGATGGTATATGTGGATGAACCTGTGCGTAGTTTAGCCAAACGATCTACGGTCCCTTGGTGAACGAAGACATCCTGTGGCTGTTCGCAACCGCAATGCCAGGTATCTCCGGAAACAGATGTCGCCAACCATATATAACCCTCAAATTAGTCCGAAGTTAAGAGACGCAGAAGGCACCAGGCTACCACCGATCACCCGATTGGAAAACAACAAGGAGAAGCGAGTGGAAAACACATGTGAGGGAGAAGCACGACGATAGCATAGCTGTTCGATCGCATCAACCTCCGTACTTATTTGCCACCATTAGCGTAAGCGGACACAAGACATCTGCGTCAACTGAACATGAGAAGGGGGAGTAGATCGAACTCAGCGACGCCCGCGTACTATCGGAAGTAGAAAAGGAGAAGACACGAGAGTGGTAGTCAAGATTTACCGTGAATCGATGGGCAGGCACCCCATCAGCACATATATCCATAATGCGCGCGTGAACCCCTTAGATGGCACACTGCTGTCAATGCAATGTCCAGGGTCTGAAGATGCCAATCGCACCACGCGGATAGCGCTCAGCTGATGGAATTTTCTCCAGTGGGTGACCAGTGCGAACTAGTCACTCACTGATGCACACACACACACACACACACACACACACACACACACACACACACACACACACACACACACAAAAGAGGGAAGCATAATATGATTTCTGATTAGTTACACGTTTCGTGATGGAACTACTCCTTGAAGAGGGTACCGTCATGAAGGCTATGAACCCTAGTCACAACAACACAGCTCAGAACTCCCCAGGAACCAATAACCGATTCTTCATCTCATGCAGCGAAGTGAACAAATAATTGTTTGTTTTCGGTTTTCGAGAGGCCTACCTACTCTGCAATGTCGAACTGTTAAGCCGGTAGCCGAGTTCTTCTCGCGACTGCATTAGTCCCAGGCATCTGGATCGCAGCTTAGGTCAAGTACGAACATGCCGCTCTGTTTTCAACCAACTAACACGCCAGAGCGGGTAGCGATTGAACCGCCAACCCCCCTCCCCCCACACACACACGCATTATGGCTTTTCTTTGGCTGGCATCCTCCCGAATCAATCAGTGTGCGGTTTAGTCTACTTCCACCGTCACCTAAACTTCACACGAAACGTGTGTACTTCACTTGTTTTTACTACTTAGACCGGGTCATACGTTCGTATGCCAATTAAACCAATAGCAACCTACCGATCGAAACACCAGGTGAAATACACAAGAGCCAGATCAGTGTGGCGAAGGTTTGAATGAAATACCGAGTGCAGTGAATTTCGAGGTCAATCATCGATTTTCGATCACCTGCCAGTCGATGGTCGTGCTGCGTGTGGACAGTGATTCGCGTGACCTTACTGTTGAATAACAGCTAACTTCGAATGATCGATAGGCGAGGCAGTTATCGTTCACTGAACAAACGTATTGCAATGACATGGGGTCCAGTCACAACCAGGAGTGTCCGGTCGGTGATTGGCTATAATACCGGTTCCTTGTGAGTAATCTGCCCAGTCTGTTCGATGAGCTATCGTATTTGATCACTGGATCCAAATTTTTCCGCTGATTTTTGGAAGACGTGACTCAGATATGTTAAGTTCTGCTTAGATACTGGTTTGGACACCTGGACATAGAGAACCAACAAATTAATTCCAGATTTGGAGTCGCGTACAATTATATAAGCAGAATAGTGGGTGACTTGCCCTGACCAGCAATCAGTGACGGTCTTATGAAATCCATCCGTATTTCCTAATCCTGGCGCTGTTCGGACGTGATGGGAGCCTCCGGTTAACTTCAGTAGCAAATGGTATTTGGTTTATGTGGTGGGTGCTCGTCCGCTGCACGTTACTCATTGATGGTGTATGACTATTGGTTAGCAATGCCAAGGACCGCAGCGATGTTGACACCTGCAAAATCGGTAAAAGACGAATTGATTCCAGTCCACACGATTGGCGATCCTTATAGTTCGCATGGACACAGATATCCACAAATGTCAAGGTAGCTATGATGGTTGCTGTATTTCTCTAACTGAAAGCAGAGTATAGGTAGAAATTCGTCACATCTAGACTCACTCAGACATCCGTCACATTCCCGGAAAAGCACTGTACGCGCGTTTCATCCTTTCGGGAATCGTCAGCAGTGCGCATTCCATCGGACCCTGGTAGGGCTCCAAACCGCAACTCGACTGTTGCCAGTCCGAGGTTGAGAACACTGAGTTACGGGGGACGGCAATGAGCGTCGAGAATAAGTTATTCGGTGTGATATAGCGCCGCTCACTATCCACTGACTTACACGTTACTGCCGTGCAGAGGACAGGGTAACCCCCACAACATGCAACGAGCGGCGCTATATCACATCGAATAACTTGTTCATGATGGTCGTTACCACCCCCCGTAGCTCAGTGGTCTCAACCACAGACTGGAAACAGTTACGAGTTCGAGCCCTACCAGGGTCTGATGGAATGCGCACTGCTGACGATTCCCGAAATGATGAAACGCGCGTACACTGCTATTCCTGGCGTGTGGCGGCTGTCTGAGTGAGTCTAGATGTGACGAATTTCTACCTATACCATTCAACTCCCTCTACTACGCTTCTGAAAGCAGAGTATTGAGGATGCATTTGGCCAGTCTCTGTGGCAACTGGTTTGGTTATAGATAGTTCATCGCTAGGAGGCACGATAAGTGCAACATCCCAGGATGTTCTCTAACCATGCAACGAAGCATCTGAAACCAGATGTGATAAAAAGCTGAATCCCTCATCCACCCTTTGAGCTACAAGTGTTCTGAGTAATTTTAACAGAGCAAGAACAACGAACATTTCTGCGGGATAATCTGAATTCAGTATATTTCGGGTATTCTCTTCAGCTGCTTATATATCATAAGCGAACATTTCAAATGGTTGGGAGTAATAGGTCAATTCCTGGAATCGATAGTTAGTTATGTGGGATAGCCTGTCTTACTTCACCAAAGCAAAGCAAGATTGTCCAAAACCGCAACTTATTTGCATAGGTTAGGCTGCAAATGTCGAATGGCGGAAGCCTCCCAACCGTTTGGAATTTTCACTCATTGTATGTAAACGGCTGAAGATAATACACAAAATGTAATGAATTCAGATTATCCCGCAGAAATGTCCGTCGTTCTTGCTCTTTTAAAATATTTGAAGGGAAACCGTTTGCGTAATGTTTATAAGGTGGCGAAAGGAGTGATTTTGTCCAGGTTCCTATTCTCACACAACACATAAGGGATGCGCATAGCAGAAGATGAAAGTGATATCCCGTCCTTGTTCTGTATATGCTTTGACTGTTTGACCAAGGGTCCCATCCCAAAAGGCGTACTAATTGACAGACTATGGTATCACGTTATTTGTTACATTATAAATGTGATACTTCAACAGTCGAATGGTAAACCAGGTCTGCTGGCCTCAGTTCGGGGCTAATTTCTACAGGTACAAACTGATCTGCTTCTGTACCGAGTGTGGCCAACCAGTCTGATCCCGTACATATTCAACTGGGCGTCACCGTCAGTGCTCATTATTGAGCCAATTCAAACAATGAGATTTTGAACACAAACGATTTTGCACGGGAATTTGTGATGCATCCGGAAAGTGAATGTTCCACTACATGCAGACCACAGAAAGACTTTAAAGCTGCCCATTTTCCCACAGCAGCCCTGGAAGTGCTACAATTACTGGAACTTTCCTCTTCGCATTGTAGTGGGATGGGTGAAATGTTCTACAGACACATTTTAAAATTATGAATAAGATTGTCAGCGTGCAGTAAGATTGACTGCGTTTGTTCGAATCATTTAGTTGCTTGGTGTTCACTTTCATTTTATGCACTCCTGGTTCGGTGCCCTCTGGTCATGTGACATGGAACTAACCCGTGACTGAGCACACCACTCACCATTCAAACGCTGGCTGTCGTTTTGATGCGGTATATCGAACTTAATATGCGCTTATACTTATAACACTTAAGCCGGACAGTATTATTGTTACTGCGAGTAGAACCGTACATGATGTGCAATGTCCTATTTTTCCTACAACACCAGACTTACGAATTTCATTTATACCGAGAAAATTAGGCCGATGTTGCCAGTTCTTCAGTAGTTATAAATGTGCCGATAATCGGGCAGAGTTATGCACACTTGTTGGAATCATTCGGTCTACAGCCATCACTCTTGTGATGGCTCCAGTACAATAGTGATTTCTGGTGCTTCGTGTTGAATCAGAGGAACTCGATTTCTTGCACTTTGTTACGGCAGATTTATATGTTCTCGATGTTCTCGGTGGCAGTTTGGCGCTTCCGAAATCGTAAAAGACCTTTAAGGACGCTGCTCACAAAGACGTTTATTGGATCGCGAGTATGTCACGATAGCACTCACTGATCGGAGGTTCAGTTCAGCCCATGGAAAGTGAAGCGTCTAGTGAAGCCAGCGACAGTGGATACCGCTACCCTTAATGAACTGTCGTGTTTCCAGCTGTTGATTGGTTCGCCCAGCTTGATTAAATGGTCGCATACGATTCGCCAACATGCGTGGTGTCATCGTCCGTGCGGTGATCTGCAATGGGTAACCTCACTGATTGAATCATGTAGTGTTTCCATCTACCACAGGAGGAAAGTACTCTACCTCAAAGTAGTTGCTTCTTTGCCTCAAGCGGTTAACAATGCGGGCACAATTTTGGAATGCTAAAGTTAGTCACTCAAACCCATACTACTTCAAGCGACATCGTAGGTCAGTTGACTGCAGTAGCTACTAGTTAAGGAAAAGCATCGATGGCGTTAAAACTCCAAAGTCTAACCGTATTAATCTTGAACGTTGCTCGCATTCGAAGTCAAATGCAGCTCTCACCTATTGCCAGTTTCAAGGACGACTTCGCAGAAAGGTTAGATCACTCCATCCTCTCTGCAACTTTACAACAAGTGAGGGAAATCGACCAATCAGCACGTAGACGTGACGGACATTTCTGGACTACACAAATAATTTCTCTTCGTCATAGACAGAGGACCAGATGCTGGACGCCTGCTGGAAACTAGCGCGGAAGTTCTGGGTCTTCCGCGAGATACTAATGTTAATAATGAAAAGATGATTCGTTTATTGTGCTCAGGTAAATGATCCATCAGTTACCCGGATGAGCAGGGTTTACGCACTTTCAATCAGAGTTTACGAAGTCTTTCGAACAATTTTGTTGCTGTTCTTTAACAACAATACTTGGCTTTGCTTTTCTATGCTATCATACTTCTCTTATGGAGGTAAGTGTCATCATTCTATTGATCGCCGCACGAATCCTGGCATGGACTCTGTCCGGTGTCGAATTGGGTCACCAGGATTACTTGAAGTAAGCTCATTCGCCCATCTGTTAAATGTCTTTCGGTATCTCCAGCAATCATTCTGCTTTGCAATGCTACAGCCGTCTGCAGCCAATAGCAGGTCCGCCCATATTCACAGAAGCGCCGTAAACGAATGCAGAAAATACCCAAAGCTGACAGAGCCGAAAGTGAACGGATACTTGAACCAGGCATCGTTCGAAGTCCGAAGAGCGTGAGAATCACCCCTGCACAAGATGCATAAACAGGAAAATGACGCCTATATGAAAACTACCGTGTTCTCAATAACTCCACTAATTTCGACCACTATCCGAAACCGAATATTCAGTGGAACAATGGTCCATAAGGGGCAAAATATGCACACTTAACACCCGTAGATTGGTAACAGATTAAAATGAAATTCGGATACTGCATAAGTGGAACAAATGAACTACGCATCGGTAAAACTATAATGCCGTATAGAAAGAGGATTATGGGAGTAACATAGTACCGGGCAAAACGAAATAACAAGGTGTTGTTGTTAATACTCATTGCAAACAACAAGCAGATTGCTCACCCATCTGCCCAGGTGTACATGTGTCGCTGTGGCTCCTAATTCTAAATAGGCTAGTTAGTTTGAGTATATCTGGAACATCTATGCATACAACAAAGTGTAGGGCGTTCAATTCCACTTTCAGTCGTTTTTGTAAACAGCTAAGGTGGGGGCACAGAAAACAGAGTTTGGAAGGGGGTTACAGGGTTGGCAGACTGAGCGGGAAAAATATGTTCATCAACAATCTAGACGACTGCGTTGTTTACTCAGTTTCAGGCTACTGCCTCTCAGGTTGGTGTTCGTGCTGAGTTACCAAAGGTGGCAGCATCCGTGACTGGGATCACTCAGGTTTTGGCAAAATGAGGTGAGGTAACCAGGTTGCGGCCGGCAACGTCCGCTGACAACTCCGAGTTTCTTCGGGCCTTGCTGGTACGGAAGGTGGCGCAAGCCCTTGACAAATTTCGTTGCTTGACTTTGGGTAGTCTCGGTCACTGCAACTTAACGCTTTATGCAAAGTTGCCAAGAATAGCTAGTGTATTCGAACGCATATAGGCGTTGAGCCTCAGAGTGAAGATGGATGAATCCAATCTCCCGAATGCTCTCTGGAAGAGACAAACGTACTGGTTAGCTCTTTTTGGAGCAGACTCTGATTGTCTGTAATAACCGAGGTCGTCCAGTATCAGCACCCTCCAGGTGACTTGAGAAAAGATGCTGTTCTCTGCTAAGGGTGTTCCTTGCTCCATCGTTACCCAGCGCGTTCATGATACACTCGTTCGAATCGGATTAACTTCTCGTATTTAGTGGTTACTTTCTACGGAATTATTCCCTACGGATCGGTACTCTGAAGCCCGTTGTTTTAGCATTTCTCGTGGTCACGTTTATGTGTGAAGCCTCGTTGTCTTTTACCAACACGCAATTCTGTAAAAATGCATTCGGCAAAGGGTCCACCGGGATATCCGACGAATCATACTTTACTCCCACAGGACTATTTCTAAGGAGGCTGCGACCCAATTTGTGGCTTTAGGTTCCATTCGCTCATCGGTGACATTCGCCGGCATCTACCCACTACAAACTGAAAGGAAATGAATGGCATATTCCTCGGTGATTCGAGGTGCAGTTCAACTAGGTGGTCTGACAGGATCGCAAAAAGTAATCAATTTGTTCACGCTTTTTAAAATGTATCCAACACAGTTATTAAAGTAATTGACAGCATTAAGCTATCAAAGAAATTAAAAAAAAACAGGAGAAATAACATGTGCCGATTTAAACAGATGCCCAGTTTAAGGAATACGGCCACTCGTGGAACCATTCCCAGGGGACCTGCTTCCAGGCAAGGTATTCCCTCGAAAGGTTTCGCCCGCACTTCCATGCAATAACTGGCCGTGTGCTGGTGTGGCATGGTAGCCTATGAGCCATCGCCTGTTTTTCATATGTTCTGTTCTTTTTAGAGCTGCTTTTGTACATGTATTATGGGCCATGAAGCCTCAGCCCAGTTCGTCATGCGGATCATTCTATTATGTCACTTTTTATACGTCAGTCAGTTGGTGGTAATTTGCGTTGCATAGGTAAAGTCTTTTATAATCTGGAAGCTGTAATCCGTCACCACAGGAGATCAGCCCAGTCGTGGAATACTAACGATCCTAATCTCACACGAACTACCGTCAATAGATAACGAGCCAAACTGTGCGTGCATGTTCTTCATTCTCGTTACTAACGTGTTGACAATTACTGCGCGACTGTGACGGCGAACTTGGGAAGCAGACTCTTAAGCTCACGTGAACAAACAGGTGCAGTGTACGTTTGCCGCAACAGCAGCATCGAAATTGGTCCCACTTAGCGGCAAAGGCAAAGGATCGGATTGCACCTGCGTGGCTAGGAATGGTCTGATCTGCTCAAACTGTGGCTTACCATTCCACGCTAAGTGTGGTGGCCTAGGTCAGGTACAGTTAAAAACGCTCAAAAATGTGACCGATTCACTCTGGTTTTGCCAGGCATACAGTTATACCAAATGTCAAGTGTAAAGTAGTGCTTATGAAAAATCGCAAAATATTAACCGAAACAATTGAGCAGATAGAGAGTCTAAAGGCTTCATCCATGGAAATGAAGAAAACCGATCCTTGGTTTGTTTCTAATGTTGAATAATTCCCGTTTCAGTCATGAAAAAACGTTCCAGCAAACAAGCCTGTTTTCGGTGATTTACCGCTAGGCCAAATACGACAAATGTAAATAGTTAAGATAAGGTGTTGCTTGAGTAGCTATAAAATGCAGGTGTCTAAATGTCCAAAATGAGTGTGATTTGTTCATACGTTAGCTGGCCGTGCGACAGCTGGCAATGGTAAAGCTAAAGCCACGAGTGACCGTCTTACATTACCGGAACGTTTGTTTACATCTGCATTTGTTATTGGTCTTAGCTTTTAATTTCTTTAATACCTTAACCTGTCAATTACTTTAACACCCGTTTTGGATCCATTGTACAAAGCGTGAACAACTGACTATTTTGTGCGATCCTCCTGTACACAGTGATCAGACCACCTAGTTGGACTGCACCTCGCATCTCCCAGGAATATACCATTTATTGCTTTATTTAGTTATTTAATTGTTTGTGATCACAAAACGAGTAGTTGTTCAGACGATTTACGATCCCTCCGCCAATGCAAGGATTCGCCATCTTATAAGTTTGAAATTGGCACTTTTCACAAGGTAGATGGGGAAAAAGCCTTTATTGACAAGGAGGGGAATCTGTTGTGTGAACGAAGCACACCCATCATGGTCATTTAGACAGCTTCATTTTCTAGCTACTCAATCCAACCATGTCTATCTCAATTATTTAAGTGTGCTGCTTTTAGCCTGATGATAAATCACGGCAAGCGTGCTTGTTTGTTAGACCATCTTTTCAATACTGAAAAGCGATCCTGTTCCCAGACAACCCCTCCGAGCCCCGTCGTTGGCCCATAAGTCAGTCTTGCTAACCGTCCCACAGTATCTACGCCAATTACCGCTTAAACGGAAAGTTCACATTCGAATTGACCGTTATTACACCGTTCATGGAAGCTTCACCTATGGATTCAGTCAGAACACCGACAGTTCATTGACCTAATTCAGTGCAAAGAAAAGACGGGTAATTTACACTTTGGTCGCCTTGATAAACACGTTAGGATCACCACACATCGGTTCATTTTCTGTACCCAGCAAAAGCACAGCGAGGCAGTTTTCACGGTCGACTCCACTGTTGCCTTAGAGACAGCCCAAAGTAGCAGCAACAACTCTGAAACCATTATGCCTTAGAGAAAACTACGGTAGGTTAGCTCTTGTACGCACTAACATTCCCCAGTCCAAATTCGATACAATAACAGGCAAGTTGCTAGAAGATCGCAACCAGCCGAATTCCATCTGCAAACTTATTGATATTGGGGTTCAGCCGATTATGCTGAGACTTGTGGCACGTCTCCCGACCACTGTGCACTTTTAAACCTCGAATCCTTCGAGTAACACTGAACTCAGCAGATGTGACAATGGCTGTCCTGCTTTCAGCTCTTGGTCTTAGCATCTCACCTAGCGGAGTGCACATAGTACCCGCATTTCCTTAGATAGATCTCTCAAAAGAAGCGGGTGCCCAATAAGGCATTCCTAATTGAGCTAACATGAAAACCATATTTGTTCATGACGTTCCAGAGCTTCTGGATTCTCCTGATCATGATGCAAACACTCCACTGAGATCAGTGGTGCTAAACTCAGGACAATGTTACTGCTAAATCGTTGATAAGAACTCCTTCATCAAGTAACTGAAAAGCTGCTGTCCAAGATTAATGGAAGTAGTATTACACCCCGAGGGAATGAAACAAGTTCTATTGGATAATTTGTCGAAGTTTCTTGTCAGGTTGCCAACCGAGATCCGGCTAAAAGCAGCAGGCGTACAGCCACGGGTGGTCAGCAAATCGATAGAACTTGCAACCGCCATAAATTCGTTGTCTGCAGTGTCCTGCGGAGAGATCGACATAACAGCACCCACGGCAAACAACGGAACAGAGCGAAGCCCTTGTGGATATCTTGATCTAGAGCGCTGTGTTATGCAGCCCAACTACAATTCATAAACCGACGACCAGCAAAAAAGCGAACAAAGACCGGCACATAACGGTCGGCTTAGAAACAAACGCAAATTTGACATCCACCAACGTAATCCTAACGACAACGAAAAACTGTCATGTGTACGCAAACGCCCAAGACTTTGTTAGAAAATTGTTTGAAATTAGAAAACCCATGCCTTACAACCGCCTGACCTCGTCATGATGACAGAGACTTGGTTAGAGCTCATCGATTCTGAGATCAATTTATTCAGTATGCCGGCACTTCGGAAGGACAGCAATGGAAAGGGTGCCGGTGTAATTTTACTGCAATACGAACCTCCGTTGTGGTTATTGAGTACCCAAAATTCCGTGCCCTTGATTTGCTTCGGTGCCGGCTGTGGTTGCAGAACAAGGACACCATTATAGTAGTCGTAATTTACGGTCCATCAAACTGCCGGAAATGGACTCCATAATGAAGCACTTTTTCAATTTAATTTGAACAAGTCTTACTGCCTTATTTTTATCGCTGGAGACTTCAATGTGTACGACATGGAAATGACAGCAACCGATGGTGCACATTTTAAGGCCTGTTTTCAGTGGCCAAATTTCCGTTTCCCCCGTACAACCACAGAAGCCCACACCAGACTGTGAACAGGCCGTCCAGAACGAAGGACTCATGATCGACTGAATGGCTACAAAAGCAACATTGTGTAAGAGCCCGAGATGCATGCGGAATTATTTGTTGTCAACATAGCTAATACCAGATGCCTCTGTTCCGACAAACGAGACACCCACTCGTCTCCGCTATTCTTGTTGGAGATTGCATGGTGCCCATTTTCTTCCGTGTCCCGGGCTTGTGTGGTGTGTACTGCTTGTGAGTCCGTTTCTCTCGCGCATACAACTGCGGTTCTAAAGTGTTCCTTTCCTTTGGGGAATTCATTACAGACTACTGTTGGCTGATTGCCGCTTCGCATCTTGGCCTTTCTACGATCCTGATAACTAGTGCAGTAACGTCTTTCTGTAGTCCACCAAACTCCTGCCCCTCCAAAGCACTCAGCCCAGCTGCTTTCCTTCTGTCTTTCTGACCGTCGGGGGCGTTCACGGTGCGAAAGAGGTTCCTCCTCCAACTCGTGCCACTTCCTCAACTCACAAGCATGCACTAGCCCTGAAGCACCTTGCGAAGCGATTGTATGCACCAGGCTTCTCCGGTTGACCACTTCGTACGGTCCCTTCTCGTTCGGTAGCAGTTTCCTCCCCCTTGAGCCACAAGTGGGAGCGCGTTGCTGGTCCCTGTAGTTCACCTGCGAACCGTTCAGAAACTCGGCCCTAATTTCACCATTGTTGATCTGGGACTACTCCATCCGCTGCGCTTGCATTGCCTTCAGGTTACGGCTGGTTGTCTTTCTGTTATTCTGTGCCTCTTTGGGAGGTATTCGGAAAATTGGCCACATTCCAACCTCTAGATCCACAGGTAGGCGAAGTGCTGGACTGTACGTCAATTGGAATGGTGATTTCTTTATGGAGGCCTTTTTGATGCTCGATGGGTCAGCAACAGCAGTGGCAAAGCTTCCTTCCAGTCCCCACTCTTTGCTGCTAGCCACTCTTCAATCTTTTATTTTTACGCTTCGTCAAGCCATTCGTCTGTTGGTGGCATCGAGTTGTCCGCACTTTCTTGATACCGAGCTTCTCCAAGCAGGTCCGGAATTCCTCACTCTCGAAGTACCAACCCTGATCTGTTAATATGGCCTTAGGGAGCCCGTGATCCGCTAGCAAATGCTTCATGACGGCATGAGTGTTGATGGTCGCCCGTTGATGTGGGATTCTCCTTGCTTCAGTCCAGCGCGCGAAGCGCTCCGTTATCAACAACATGCATTGCTTGCCTGTCTGGTCAATGGAAACCTTCCCATCACTTTGAGCGACCACACTTCACCAATTTCCGATACCGGAATAAACATCCTTGGTTATTGTACTTCTCGGTAGTCGATTTGTAACAGGTGACATGTCTTTCACGAAAGTACATATGTACCAACGTCCCACTTTATGCCCGGTCAATAGGCACGTTGTCTCAGCAGATCGTAAGTCCTGGAACAACCGGTGTGCTCCATCTTATGACAAGAAATAACCAGCATCCGATTTAGTTTCGTCGGAATAACCGGCATCGAAGTGTTGCTACTTCCTGGTGTCCACATCGGGAGCCCCGCTTCATTTACTTGCAACTTTTCAAGAGTGCTCTTAAACGCTCTAGGCTGATTGAATTGGCTTTTGTTTAGGATTGATTGACCGGTTATTCGTGCGGTGATCACACTGCGTAAAAGCTTTTCACTACTTCCTTCGATCGCCAACTGTCCCGGATCCTGCGCCAACGGTATAGCATAAATACGCAAAACCACACTCGGCAGGTCCTCATCATCCATCATGCGTGATAAAAGATCCGCAGTTTGATCTTCTTTTCCCGGCACGTGTTTTATCTTGGAATTGTATTCCTGTAGGCGCAAAGTTCAAATTGACCCCCTAATCCATCTCGCTAGTTTTCCCCTGGGGTCTTTGGCAGACTTAATCCACTCCAACGGTTTTTGGTCCGTTTCCACGCGAAATCGTTGACCTAGCCAATATGGCCGTCATTTGTCCAACGCCCAAATGATTGCGAGACATTCTTGCTCTATGATTGAGTATTTGTGTTTTGCAGATGTCAAAATTCAGCTCGCGTACTTCGACATCCCTGTCATCCGTAGCCACCGTAAACCTCTTTCCAGCAATGGGCAAGTTCAGCGTCAGCTCCTGCCTTCCTATTTCCTATAGCATGCGATCAAAGGCTTATTGGGCTTCTCTAGTCCAACTATATTTCTTGTCCTCTTCCAGCAGCTCGTACAACGGGGAGGTCAAATTGTTGCATGCCTTGATGAATTTGCTGTAGTAACCAGCACTCCCAGAAATGCTATTAAAATGTGCCTTAAGGTATGAACCACGGTGCCTTGTATTGTCAATATTTTCTCAGATGGTGGCTTCAGAGGACCTTGTCCCACTGTATGACCCAATAAGGTGACACAAGTCATTCCGGTCCGGGACTTCGATCCATTTATACCAGGGATGTCCAAAGTCCAGTCCACGAGCCAAATGCGGCCCACTTTAACATTCCAACTGGCCCGCGGCCTCATCATGAAATAATAAATTTCAAGCTAAGAGTTTTCTGTACAGAAGACAGTAAATAGTACACAAAAATTTAAGGAGGTCATAACTGAATATGGTCCGCCATACTTTTACCTCACAAAATTTGGCCGCGTTTGCGAAAAGTTTGGACACCCCTAATTTGTACGGAGTCCTGACTGCTGAATCCTTCCCAGGACTGCTGCGGGATGAACACTGTGTTCCGCCTCTGATTGGCTATACACTACGATATCGTCCTCGTACACAGCCACGTTCTCCAAGCCCCTGAGCGAGCGCAATATTAAATGTCGGAAGACAAACAGGGCTCCCGATAATCCAAAAGGTGTTCTTTTAAACGTGTTGTTTCTCAATGAAGGTAAAGACTGTTTTCCCTCGATCTTTTCAATTGATCGCCAGTCGCCGGTATCCAGATCTCAGATGCGGAACCGTGAATAACCACGGCTGTTAAAATCCATTAATAATGTCAGCAACTGATGGCACTAGGACGAGACGACGCGAGGAAATTCCATTCAGCCTTCGAAAGTTTACACAGAAATGATACCTCCCATTAACCTTCTCCAGCCAAACCACTGGAGAATTGTATGGGCTGTGCTCCTCTCCCATCACATGTGCGTCCAAAATCTCCTGTACTTGCCTCTTCACCTCAACATTTAGAGGGATTAGCATCCTTCTATTTCCCTGGGGCCGATACGTCTGGCGGGTTAGCGGGATGGTGTGCTCGATCCAGCCACCAAATCTATACCGGCTGCCGTCAACTGTAAACAAGGGATGATGCTTGTAATCAGTGACTGCAAGGTCGGGCTGCAACATAACGCAGCAATAACCGATTGAGAGAATATTGCTTATTTACGAAAAATGAGTAGTAACGACCCGCATTCAGTCAACAATTTCCCACCTTCAAGATCAGCGATAGCCTTGTTGAACTCAAGGAACTCTGCTCCCAATATGGTTTGTTTCGCATCTGATGACAAGATGAAGACATGCGTTAGTTTCCGTCCTCCTATTCCTACGATGTGTTCGGTCATACTATCAATGCATACTGAGTGAGCACCAACAGGTCTCATGACCAAAGATCACGATTGAAGCTTTTCGCCCCACCGATGGTTGAGCAGGGACACCGCGGCACCCGTATTGATCAGGTACTGTTCCATGGTTCCGTCTACTTCCACTATTGCTCCGATCGCCCCCTTATTCAGCTGCCGGCATACGCATTCCTCGATCTGAGAACAGCAATGTTAAATACCTTTCGTCCCAGGAGCTCACAAGCTAAGTACCACAGCTGCGTTTCCCCTTATTGGGACTCGTCAGTGATGCGCGTTCCCTCGGTCCCCTACTGGGGACCGAACCCATGACCGATAGAAGCAAATGCCAACTAGCCAGCAGCTTAATCCACTGAGCAATAAGGGACGTCGGTTTAGCTACATAATTTAGAAGCTAACAGAGAAATAGCGCCTTTTTTGGTACACGAGTAACTGCACGCCTCACCGGACCTTGTCTTTTCCACTGTGTTTTTCCGCAAAGGAAGCAACACCCCATTGTTCCCTCCTCCGAGAGTTGAAGGCGAAGCCCATTAACGTCTTTCGAGAGCCGTCCGATTAGCCGTTCCAATTTATCCAACCGCTACAAGCCATCATACGGTTCCTCCTTCAGCGCAGCAAGTCGTGTGTCGCCCAGCTTTCAAGTAACTTTTGCCAACTCCTCTAGCCACATTCTCTGAGTACCGTTCACAGTCCGGACATGTTCCGCGGTTGACTGTGGGAGAACTGGACATGAACTGATCCACCAGTAATTGATGTTTTTACTGGTCATCCATTCCCTGCAAGGTCCGGTCCAACAAGCTTCTGAGGTGGACTGCATACACAAGAGGATCCGCTCCTACACGTAGCGCAGCTAGATGGTGTCACTATCGGCTAGTTGGCAGATCATTGTTCTTTTGAGTTAGCTAGTTGTTCACCGGGAGGAATCGTAGGGTTGAGCGAACATTCAGCTGGGAGCGAAAGTCAGCGCACCAGGTAAAGGAGCGAGCGAATATTTACAAGCTAGAAGGAACAATTCAGGCGATTAGTGGTCAGGACGTGTTGATACAGGGTGGCAGCGAGAAGCTGTCATCTAGGAACGACTTGGAAGGCACGATTGAAACAATTGAGAAGTCAGTGACATTTTTACATGTCTGATTAGGGATCACGCACCAAGACAAGGAACCCAGTAAACTTTGAACAAGACAGGTTGTGAATTAGCCGAAACCGCACCAAATATGCCATAAATTGTTGGAACTAAGCAGTAGCAAACATCTCACCACCACTTCATTTAATAGAAAGTTGCTTACTAATAGGGTTTTTGAATGAGGAAAAGTACTTAAATGTAGTATATATTGTGCGTAGTTCACAGCAAAAATATATCGGTTAATAGGTAAATAGTTGTTTAGACCAACATTTTTGGCATTGGTTTATAGTGAACTAACTTTGTGGATAACAACCTCAGAAAGGTTGAGGAACATTGAGTTGGACCATGGAATTCTCCTTCGCAAGCTTCAAAACTGCCGCACTGGCGACCCAATCCTGAGTTGGATAAACAATTTCATACACCAATGTTGATCGGAGATGAGAGTTCGGGAATCTCTGCCCGATGAAATTGATGTAGAGTGCTATGTACTACAAGGCTTGGTGCTAGGGCTTTGTCTATTCTTGGTTTTCATAAATGATTTAGCGAGATCAATTGCTTCCGATTTCCTATTTTTCATAGAGGATGTCAAGATATGGCGAGCGATCAGATGACCGGACAACCAAGAAATTCTCCATCGCGTTCTTTACACGATTTCGAATTGGTCGATTCAGATCGCCCTACCACATAAGGTAGATAAAGGTCGCGTTGTGCAACTACGCCATAGACATGACTACACGTAGTTGCTTGGGACATATGGATTGTAGACCAGCTCCTAGGAACCTGACCTTTGTCTGCTCTTACGGAGTGATCCCAACTGTTCAAAACAGGCTAAGGCTGCTACGAAAAGTGGTAACCAGCACGTCAGCATACTGCGAAGGGCATTCCGGAGAATTGACCCATCAATCTTCCTAATGACGCACAACTTTTACGTGCGCTCTCACGTTGAATAAGCCATCCAAGCTTGACAACCTTGGTTAAAGCGTGACCTAGTGGCATTAGATTCACAACAGCGAAGGCTGAAGCGTCTGGGAATTTTCATCGAACGTTACCGAAGGTTGTGAGGCGATCTCATATTATTGTACTAAATATTGAGTGATTAAAACCACGTATGAAGTCACTTGCCATAAGTTAACCACAGCAGTAAGCTCAGAGGTTACTCCTTGCGACTGAATGAATATAGCCGTCTAGAGTGTCGACGTAATTAGTTTTTCTTCGGGTTTGTTAACGCTGGAACTCTCTCCCCAACTCAGTTGTATCCTAGGCTATTTTGGACCTTTTCAAAATAGATTGGATGTTACCGTTAGCTCCCATCACTGCGTCAACTAAACTGTGCTTTTGTGGATTACAGTAATCATGCCCCTCTACCGGATTTGTGTGTCAAACGGACCCAAGGAGGTGCCGCATAATTGTTCGACCACATGTTACTTTTCCTACGCTTTACACCAATGATCACTGCATTTCCGTGTATTCCTGTATGATTGCATTCGATTCTTATTTTACACTAATCTTATTTATCAACCCATTTATCTCTGCTGAGGCTCCGTAGATGACCCACATGGGACCTTACGGGACGTGACTAGTCACAGTTTAATGTCTCACGGGATCAAGGTTGCACATGAAGCAACGGAAACGGTTCGGAGTAAACTTTTCAGGGTAAAGGACCAGCTGAGTGAAGAAGGAACACTAGGTGTGTTTTACAAAATTTGCTACAAAAATTGCGACAAGTACTACGTGCGTCAGAGAGGGCGGAAACTTGGTACAAGTATGGGAGAGAAATAGAAAGAAAAGAACAACGGGCTAACAGCCCAAAAACATCTTCATTACATTGTTCCATGAAAACTAACAAAAAGACAAAATGTTTTACCATCGCTTACTCCAGTCCATAAAGTGGCGCTACTATGCAGTCAAGTTTGAGATATTGTTTGTGCTTCAACTTTAACCGTTTGCAATAAAGGCGTTTAGATATCACACGCAGCTCATTACACTTTGTTATATGAATGGACAATGGAACAATGGATTTATGCGAGTATAAAAGCTAAAGCTCGACAAATCCCGTAGGGTGATCAGTGCGAAAATCATAGAAGTGTGAAAAATTCAATGGAAACCAATTCAGTAAAATCGTTTAACAACGAGTCACTACAAGCTTGTGGACTCACCGATTTTGAAGTGACAAAATAATAATCCACTATAACTCCGGAGGGGATCATGAGGTATGGAGTATTTGGTTAAAAGAGTCACCGCCCCTTGAAATTCGCATGGGGCAAAGTGTTTGAGTTTGAAGCGTCAAAATATAAATCCACTGTTGAAATTTGCGTGGGGGAAAATTATTTTTAAAGTATGGATTTTGGATCTCCCAAAATTAGACTGTACTATGGGAGATAGTGCAATGAAGTGGGCGCACTTTCAACTCCATTTTTGAACTCGATCAGGTTGGGTGCACTGACTACAGATTCTGGGAGAGCATTCCAGGCTTGGCGAATACGCACGGAAAAGAAATTCCGTCGACATTCCAAACGGCTGTACTGCACTGCCAGCTTCAGATGATGGCCTCTCAGATTGTTGTTGTTACTGAGCTCCAGCAGATGGCGGCAGGTATGGTTGGGGTCTGTCAGAATCTGATAAGCCAAAATCAAATCACCCCATAGTCATCGATATTGACCACTAAATATCCCGCTCTGGAATGTGTTCCGCTATCTAGCTTCCTTGGGATTATGATTCACACAGACGGATGAGTAATCCTATGGTTCTTTACAATGAACGTTAACCCTAATAACTTGCTATTCTGCTTTGGATACTTCTATATCATCCACATAGCTCTGCTTCTTATGTGCCGTTAACTTGCCTCTAGACAGAAGCACATTTTATTCTGTCCGCATGTGTATTCTTCGACTTTGTACTTACACTTATCAAAATTGGGTACTATTAACCTCGTCATAAATCAGAGTTTCATTGTTCCCAGAGCTACGATGTCCACTTGTTTGGCTACTGAATAGTGCAAGCATGAAACGAGGACACATACTTCTCTTTAACTCCATGGAATTATGGTAAATTGCTCCCGTGAAATAATGTTACTACTTCTTGCCCATTTCCAGAATGTTACAAACCCACGGTGCTATGCTCAGCTGCAAACTGATCCCTGAATCTAAAAATCCTCCAAGCCGAAGCCTTGGAATTTCTTGATTTCCGTTAACGGTTTTTGTTCCACCATTCTTTTTGATACACGGCTTCTGTATGTTTCTGCGCCAGTACGCCTTCCATGGCTCCATTTGAACTACAGCAGTATTGTCCGCTAGCGTTCGCATGCGGGACGAGTGGACCAACATATAGTGAGCATGAATGGTGTGGAAACTTGTGGGAAAACTGTGGGTACTTCAAGAATCCTATTTGTGTGTCTCTAGACAAAGAAGATAGGCGCGAGGCAGATCAAAGAATTAACAATTATTGGGTTTTGTAGCACCCACTGTGTATATGGATTGTAACACGCAATCTCAACTTAAATCACAGTTTACACTGAAGTAAACATCGTTCCTTAAGACCACCGGGATCACATACGAAAGGAGGAGTTTTGTTACTGTCCGCTCCCAGCATTGTACACCAATGAGGCTGATGCCGCACCGAATTCGCTTTGCAGTCTCGCACCTAGCCACATTTCTTATGAGGTGGTATTCCACCAGTCTGCAGTCCAAATGCAGACAAGGAAATGCTTTTCTAAAATCTCTAGTGCGCAAACTCATTTAACTGATGTTTAGAAGGTGAACAGCAGTTTATTGCGCTAAATATTCTTTGAATCACCAAGATCGCAACATGCTTGTTTTAACGAACGATTTCTAAGGCCTCCAACATAAAGGACCATTTTCTGTTTTCTGCCGTAATTTCTAATTTTTAGTTGTGGGAACACAGCAAATGTACATCTTAAGTTATGTGCTTGGAGACATCCGATTCCGGATTTGCCTGTCACTGCCGCCTCCATGGGGACAGCCACAGGACGGTTGCGCCTACGGAGGAAATATGGGTTTCTTGTGCTGCATCACCTACAGTCCCACCCACCAACCCTAAGTCCAGTGTGAACCCGAAGGTGGCATACGGAGGCATACGGATGAGAGCCACATATCGCCAATTGCGCCGGTCCACACTCCTTCAATGAGCAGAGCAATATCATTCCTGTTTAATAGGGAAATGATACCTACCATCGGTACACAAGGCAGTGACTGGGCCGTATGTGGCGACGGAAGTAATGAACAATCATAGCTATTTCATTCGAACAGATGGAGTCCTTCCTTCAACAACAGTAATTATTTTTGAAAAGTCACAGTGACAGTTAATTGAGTTACTATCACAAAAGCTGAACATCCCAGTAGCATGGGAACGGGAACCGGGACTGACATCACAGGAAGTTGAATCTGAATGCCACAGGCTGCTCAGTTTGAACCATGACCCAAAATTGGTTTAGGCTTCAGATCCCAGAGAAGAAGCCCAGTCCTGTCATACAGCTATTCGTGGCCAAATTGTGAAGCAGGATGTGTAGGACCGGAACTCCACGACTGCCTCTTGGAAGGGGGCTGACAGGCGTCATGTGGCACATGATGCGCACAAATTCCTCATTTTAAAGTAACATACGACTTTGTCGCGTGCAGACAAGTTCTAA
Source organism: Dicrocoelium dendriticum (assembly GCA_944474145.2). Lineage (NCBI taxonomy): Eukaryota > Metazoa > Platyhelminthes > Trematoda > Plagiorchiida > Dicrocoeliidae > Dicrocoelium > Dicrocoelium dendriticum. The sequence continues at coordinate 85,303,333 of OX104064.1, forward strand.
GTGCAAAAGGATAAGTTTTCGTAGCGCAGTGACGGAGGTGACTTCTGCAGTATTACGTACCAACTTTTCACGAACGAGAAAATACGATACAGTGAAACGCAACAATATTCCGGTATCGCTGTAAGCAGAAACGATGCACACTGTCAAGACCACTTCTCTATCGACGCGGGAAAGACTTGGCACCTCGTTAATTAACCCTGTAATCCCAACGGTTCAAAATGTTTCAAGAGAACCACTGCAGCGGAAAGGAAAAAACGCATGCGAACGCAGACTCAAGGATCTACAGTTCTATGGGACTATCTACCCAGCCTTCTGTACAGAAATTAGACTGCTCGGAACCGACTGGATTACGTAATGAACTTAACTCAAAGAGCGACTGAGTCGTGTGGGTTCTGCAACTATTGTAATTGCCTTCAATAGTGACCGTACCAGTTCTAAATGCTTCTGTGTGCTCAAGCTACCTGTAAGAATGACATTGCTGGCTTGCTCGAAGCTCGAACCATCACAGTCACGCATCCAAGTGGATCCATTTGGATTCCCCCGCCGGAAGAGCTCCATGAACCAAACAGAATTTATTGCTCAAGAAGAGGGAGATGGTAGAGGAGAAATACAAATAAATTTACGTGTGTAACTGCTCACAACTGTCGATCTTCGTTTTGCTCTGGCCGTTCACTGCTGCTTGTTTTGAGGTATTATTCCGCTATCTCAATTGCCCTCAGGTCGCAGCCCTACCCCAACGCAGACAGCCACACTTTCCATCCTTTGTGTGGACCTGTTTGGTTTGTTATTCCCTCTGTCTTTCTTGGTTTTGTGCTTATGCTTTCCGTACGCTTGTTGGCTTACACGCTTTTATGTCATGCTACATAACGAGGTGATTTCCCTATGAAAACCCCCTGATCTGGTCGTTCGTGTTCTTCCTGCCGTTAGTGGGTGGAACCAGTCGCGGGACTATGCCAACAACACCGTAACCCATTCTACATAGGATGGAACCACTCTTCGAGGCTATCGCACTCACGAAGACCGTACACACCGACTCCCCGATCAACGATTCAGTATAATAGAGGTAGCGGTTTTCCGACAGGTAGACACCGTGTTAATATTAACGTTAAACACAGCCACCCTGGGGATATCGAACGACAAAGACAGGATAGGAAAGAAAGCAAACACGCAAGCTGGACAGTAAATGTGCGGCAGAATGACAGAACAGAGCACAACAAAAATATTGTTTTATCTAGTGTAAGAATTATTTTGGTAAGTCAGAGGATACCAGCTGTCTCTTGAGCTCAAAATAAACAGGGAATATGCTTACGATTATCAGAAATGAGCATGGATAATAAATTTGAATCACTCAGCTCTAGTGTATTGCGGAACAAGCGCAAGTGTAAGTCGCTCTATACCAACGGCAGTGAAGAAGTACAATAGATGCAACATCAACCTCCGCATGAGGCACGGATACATGCATGGTTATTGGCATCTGACCCCGGATTTACCTGGCATTACGGTCTCCACAGGACAGTCACAGCAACTTCAGTTCTACCCTTTCCCACCTATCGCAAGGCAACACGTATTGGCTTCCACACACTAAATTGTGTTCCCTTGGTTATATGTAAATTGAACGATTCGTAAGGTAAAATTTCAATAACATAATATGAAATTTTTTACAATGGGTGGGACATCAATCGCTTATACAAAGAGAACTAATAATAATGATAATGTATATTCTGTTTCCTTCTTTTTTTAATTGTTGCGCTGCAGACTGGTGGAACACTCTCCTCTTATGAGGTTTACGTCAGAAAACGGCTAAACACAGCTGTAAGTTTAAACGAAGGCCTTGATCACAATGGTTAGCCACACTAATCTGTGTCGGGCCTCCTGCGACTGTGCACATACACGGGTGGTGAAGTGAGGCTGCCGGGGTGCAGAACGTTCAGGTGTCAAATCGAGGGGTGTCAATCCGGAAGGCCATATACAGCCAACACGGGGATAGTCCAAACTTACTGTGTTGCGAATGGATCAAATAGCTTCAGGTTCGGCAAACTAACTTACATAACCATTGGAATCACAAATGCTGCTCCAGCAGTAAGCATCGCTGCTGAGATATCCGAAGGTAGAATCACTGGTGGGCGAGTTAATATCTACAATCCACCTGGCACAAGGTCATGATACCTCATGGATGTATCGCTGCAATCGAAGGTAGAAGATAAACTTCCTCGCCTGCAGAAGATCAGCGTCATATAACTAGTGCAATTTTCTTATTGGGCTACACCAATTGTTCCAATACTCAAGTCTGACGGATGGAATCGCGCCTAGCAGTAGCTCCAATTACCTGAAAACACCGAAACTTTAACGACACTCCGTACCCATCGTGATTTGTTCAGGTACTACAGATTAGCATCCAGCATCCACCAATCTCCGGTCACATTCTAGCGAACGATGGAGAACATTATAACAGCCTGTCTGTCTACGGCCTTCATATACCTAAACGATATCCAAGTTACTGGGGTAACAAATGAAGAGCAATACAGACTGCGACTTGTTGCGATTCAAGGTTGAAACGTGAACAGTACTTTGTCTTAGCACCCCACGTTGTTTATTTGTGTGTCTTAGAACCGGCGCGAAGGGGATGAAGAGGATTAAGGGGAAGATTTCTCCTGCTGCTAAGGCACCATAATTAAGGAACCAACAGAGATCAACATAGTTCCTGCGGATGTGCAATCATTACTCATGTTTTGTCCCACGATCTGCCACAGTGCTGCACTGTGCATTACCCATTACGCAAGGGCTTGGTCTGAGAGAGGAAACAGCTTTCCGCCAGGCTAAAAGTGCTTTGGCCAGCCCATCGGTTTTGGTTTACTTTGACCAGGAAAAACACGTGACATTGACATGTAATGCATCACATGACAACAGTATCCTACAGGGGGTGAATAAGCCGGTTGCATTTGTTTCGCGGAGCCTAGTCCAACGGAAGCGATTACGTCCAAGTGACAAGGTGGCTCCGGTGGTCGTAATTGGGGTTGTCCGTTTTCATCAGTACCTCTTCCGGCAAACTTTCGAAATTCACAGACCACAGGCCACTTCCCGGAATATTAGATAAATCAAAAACGCTGCTCCAAATGGCACCACCACAAATGCTTCGCTTGGCCATAGTACTCGTTGGCTAACAGAATCAATCGAACCACCTTCCTTGTAAAGACCAGTGTGCCGACGATCTCAGCCCACTTCCGCTAAAGGGAAGTTTAAAGGCACACGTCCACTGTAAAAAACTGGTGTAAATGATATATTGGCAGAGTAACTCACCGGTGACAACAACGGATACAGTCTGAAACACGAAGTGAATCTGAACTGTCGAAGCTGGATGAGGGCATACTAACTTTGCTCGGATAAGGCAGAGGAGAATCTATGAACATTACAATATCAAAGGCTGAACGGAGCCTCGAGGATGATTGTGTATTTTGGGAGTCTCGACTTGTTATTCCCAATTAGTATGCCCAAACAATCATACGGGAACTCCAAATGCGTCCTCAAAGAAATTCGAAGATGAAACCGCCAGAACGAAACTGGAGTTGCTCAGGAGATAAAACAGATCGTAAAGCTATGTGCTGGTTTCCAAGAAAGTAGATCCTCCTCACCGTTTGTACGAATATCTAGGTAACAGTGACCCATCGCCCCTTTGACAGAATTTACAATGTCTTCTGTGGATCCATCGGTGACTTTATGGTGCCTCTTGTAACAGACGCACATTCCAAATAGATCGAAGCTCAAGTAACAACATTCATGACTGAGTCAAACACCTTGCAGATCCTAAGGAATACCGCAACGCATGGTGTACCATGAGGAGTTGTCTCAGGCAGTGGCTCGATATTTACCGGTGACGAGTACGGACAGTCCTTGCACGGAAACGGAATTGAGTAAATTCTCTTGGCACCATGTCTAAGTGCTAAGCTGTTGAGATTGCTGTTTAGTGGCATCCAGTTTCGGATTTACCTGTCACAGGAAGCCTGCGGCTACAGAGGGACCATGGATGGCGTGTGCTGCGCCACACACAGCTCCAACCACATTCCACTTATCCAGTGTAAAACCGAAGGGATAAGACGGGAAGGCATGTGGATGGGAGCCACGTTTCATCAATGGAGACGGCCCACACTCCTTCACAGAAAAATACAAGCACGCTGTATTTGGGGAATCAAGTGCACACAAGGCGGTGGCTGGACCGTAGTGCGCTCCACACTGACTGCATGGAACCACTCTTTGATCCTAACACGGCCACAAAGACCGTGCATCCCGTCCCGTCGAGCAACAACCAACTGTCCCCTGGAGCCAGTATGGACGAGGTAGTGGGTAATAGACAGGTAGGCACCTTGTCAACATGCACACCAAGCGCAGCCACACCGGGGATATCAAGCAACAGCCAATCACTTGAGAGTATGATAATAAAGAAAATAAATCGGGAAATGCATAAGGAAACGGTGACATAAATCCTAAATTAATGAGCGTATGAAAATAAGTTGTTTACCAGCGAATCCGAGATAAGTTCATGAGGCCGGAAAGTGTATTTTACGAAAATGCCACAAACACGAAAATGTTCCCGGAATTAACTACAGTTGGCTTAAGCAACGTGCGCAAGTTTAGAGGAGCGAGTTTAGGTAGGAATTTATATGAAACAGAAATTTAAAAAACCACCACCTAAAATAAATGGACTTAGCATGCAAGCACGCAGTTAGTAAATCGAATGCAGCGTACCTACAAACTCTGCGTTGGTTCTGCATACGTTCGCGGCAGGACCCGTTGTTGCTTCGGTAGTGGTCCCAAGTGCCCTCGCTTATGCCTCACTAGGCCTGCCTGACTGAGGCACTCGCGACCGCATGTGCTACAGCACCATGCCATCGATGTCGATGGAGTACAACCCATCGGTGCTTGCCGCTTCGCACTTGTCGCTTCTTCTCTGCATGTATGAGGTCATTCTCCCTCACTTCGGCAACTGCCTTCGTGATCAGATCGCGCAATGCACGCCGATCAAGCGCCTTCGAGTCCGATGACCTGCAATCAAGATTAGAATGTGAGAGGCTCACTTTGATCATGTCCTGGTAACGTAAGCTTAGTTTTCCCACATGCCGCTTCCCAACACTCAGCTGACCAAATAAGAGTTGTTTCGGTATCCACATCGAATCCATACGGCTCACATGACCGATCCACCTCAGTTGTCTCAGCAAACGTATGCAGTCCACTGCACACATCCACTTAGGCGCAACACTTTCGTGTCAGCAACTCTGTCGCCCAACCGATGCGCAAAATTCGTCGCAAACACTGTTGATGGAACCGCTCGAGATATCTCACATCTCGCCGGTATATCGTCTACGTTTCACTGTCGAATAGAAGAACGGACAGCACCATGGATTTGTACATCATCAGCTTCGTGCCAATGGTAGGCTGATGGTTGTTCCACACTCGGTACCCAAGCTTCCCGAATGCTGCCGCTGCTTTCGACACGCGGATACGCAGCTCACTGTGTAGCTACTGATCAATGGACATCACAATCCCAAGGTAGCTGAAGCAGGAAGTGGTTTCTAATACTTCAGTACCTATGCTGATTCGTGGCAATATTGAAGATAGCACCTCCCGTGAAGGCTGAAAGAGACAGACAGTTTTGCTTGTGTTGATGATAAGTCCGAAACTGGCTGCTGTCGAAACTAGAGCAATAGTCAGATGCTGCAACTCATCCGCGCTGTGTGAAAACAACACACAGTCATCAGCAAACAGCAACATTTGGATAATTGTCTTACAGAGTAAAGTTCTTGCTCCGAAACGACGGATGTTCAGCAACCCACCATCAATACGGTGCTCTACACGAACACA
>OX104064.1:85309683-85344145 GCA_944474145.2 Dicrocoelium dendriticum
CTTCCTATACTTTCCAACGTCATGGAACCCATAGTTGCCGATGCGCTGGTGTGTTATCTGGAAAACTGCAAAATTATCACACCTGAGCAGCACGGCTTCCGTCGACAGCTAGCGTACACAACGAATTTACTAATCGCACGCAGTAGTTGGCCCGAGTCTGTTGACGCTGGAAAATACCTTGACGTGATTCACCTGCATTTTTCGAAGGGTTTCGAACGTCTAGACCAGGGGTCAGCAAACTTTATTCACGGCGGCCGGCTTACCAACCAAATGACGACGGCAGGCCGAATTAGGTTTCTGCACTATACTAGCATCCCAAAACGCAAGCTCTGAACCAAATTGATTAAACCATGTTCAGCATTCCATGTTAGAGGTGAGAGGTACGCAGTGTACAGTTAAATCCAAAAATGATCGACGTATTTCTTAACTTGAAAAGTGATCGACGACATCAGCATAAAGATAGTAACCTCAGGAGTTTACTGTATACATCCGGGTGGAACAACTCAAATAGAAAAATGATCGGTAAGAAAACAAAACAAATAATAAGTGAAAATGAAGTTTCGCCTTTTCAAAATATCATCCAATATTGCGATTCATCAATGGGACTGTCCTCTGACCCCAATCAGAATTGGTTATTTCCATAATGTCAATTAGATGATTTTGACTTCTATCATACAGTCATTGTTTTAGTACGTTTGCTCACAGATGTAATTTGGTTCAAATACTGATGCCATACCAGCGGCAAATTAATTCAGTCCCTGAAAGGTAACCTCAATTAAGCGGCGGAAAATCTAATAGGTTTTCCTCCCCCTGTGCTTTTGTTTCAAGAAGTCATTTGCTTGTAAAAATTTGCTCAAACTGTAGTTCAACTGGAACATCTTCAAGATTATAATGAAACAGATTCTGGAATAGAACAATACTGCCCTCAATTCTGTCAAGATCTGAGAACTACTAAAACAATGCCTCTTCAGCTCACAAATGATTTCTGTCGGGACAACATGAGAGAGCTTCGGTGGTCATAACGCTAATCTCTTTAAAACAGTGCAAATAAGCAATCATTTCTTCTTCCAGATAAATAAATAAATATGTTTATTCTCTACAACTCAGGACACGCGTTTACAGGCATGATCATATTAAGATAAAAAAAAAAGCGTGATTGAAGTGTACAAGAATACGTGTTCGCCCTAACAGTGAATGTTTATGTGAGGGTATATATCTATGGAATTGTGTATGTGTGTAACTGTACTTTGTACTTTTAAGTGTACCACTACATTCTTGGCTGTTTGGTAGTGTCGGCAATGTAAGGATATACAATTGATGTCCGTGGGTTGGATAGAATTACCCGGATATTGACGGGGTAGTGACTTTAGTTTGTGGCGAGTCACCACCTCCACGTCACAGTGTTGATAAACAGACATTTGCGGCTTTTTTATAGGGAGAACTCTTGCCAGGCAAAAACCAAACACGCCCTGGAACACTGCCGCCGAACTATTTACTGGAATGGGTTGAATCCGAAACAACCAGCTGACACCACGAGGTTGTTGTGTTAGCCAGTGACAGTTTGTTCCGAAATCCGTTTGCACTTCTGTAGAATTCACAAATGGGATCCTACTTCCCTTGCAGTTTCAAGTTCTCTTCATTCATCTGAGATGTGATGTCAACCGTAAATGTCAACTTTGATACCTAGAGAGGAGCTGACCGATGTGAGTTAACTCTATCGTTTTCAGTAAGGAAGGCAGCCCTTTCTTTTCGGTCTTGTTAAAACCAAACATCACTTTGCCTTAACTAAGCTACCTCACTGATGTGGGCGAAAACAATTCAGATTATTCCGAATCTATATCTTCCAGCAAAAACTGAAACCGACGGTTATTGTGAGTATGTCTCTGAATGAAGTTAGCAATTGAAACGACCGGGTTCAGTAAACAAGAAATATGCAAGTTTTTCTCACAGTGCGCGTTGATGTAAGGCGCAATGTATGATCAAACTGACCCGGATGTGCAGATATTCCAACTGAGTCTTGATCGGCTCTACCAGACCCTTCTACACATTAGCCGTACTTCCCCCCTCCATCAATTATGATACTTGGAAGCTGATTTCATGGAAAATTATAGTCTTGGAAGTTTTTGTGTAATTCCACGAAAATATCCTTCCCAGTTGTCGATGTCATATGTTCCTGTATCTGGAATTCCGTACTGACATCGCGAATGAACACCAGAGGTTGTGACGTGCTGGAGAGCTCTGTAAACGTACCCAGCACCAGAAAACACCGCCAAAAGATTCCAGGTTTATCGTATATTTGCAGCACTAAGTTCTCTCCAAATTATTTTGTTCTCCGCACAAGTGAATTTGCCGAAAGATTCATAGTTGCAAAGGAAATCAGCTTTCTCAGGACAGAAGCCATTCATAGCTTCCATTATTTACTGATTATGTTGTCATTAGTAAACCGTTTTGCTCCTGCTGCCATTTTTGCACTGTTTTGTGACTACTACAAGTGACAGCTTCATGTTCAGATAGTCTTCTCGTGAAAAGAATTCTGCATTGCTAAACTACCTTTCATGCACTCATATTTCGCCGAGCTTTGTGTCCCTGAAATAATTGAATATGCTGATAGGTGTCTTGTTTCCTACCGACGTCGAAGATTGCACACTTTCAAAAAGGTAACACTTTCACAAGTTACCACGAAGTAGTATTTTACTTCAGATTATTCGTTGTAAACGCGACATCCAGTATCCACTTTTCCCTTTAAATGGCCGTAAGGAGCGGTGAATAAAAGAAAGCCTAACCTGAGAAAGGCATTGCATTGTAAACATAGTTAACACCTTACTGGAACACAAGCAAAACAAGTAGTTAATGGGGCTCTTGTGAAGCTATGACTCAAGGAAGTTGCACACGAACTTTATACCATGCAGTTTATCGCTCAATTCGATAACGTGAGATATCGCATAACAAGTGTTGTAAATTTATGCGTGTGGCCGGACTAAATAGGCATCGGTGTTTAACTGCGGTTCTGCGAGTGGCAGCCGGAGATGGCGCAGAGACAGACCGAAATCAACTACATCTAACGCTTACGTCGATCTGGTTCACCACGTGTACCACGTGTACGGATAAGGAAGTACCAAACATTACCGAGCTTACCGTGCGAAATGCGGTATAGCGGTGTGAGCTGTTCCGGTGATTGGGTAACACGCTGAGTATCACTCAACCTGTCAAAATTGATAAACAACGCGAAGGGACCAAACATGGCAGGGAAGGGGCGGTGATATCGCATGAGCACGTTCAGAGTGGGGCCATGCAATGAAACGATAATAGTGCAAATGTACGAAGACCGTAAACAGAGAGGGTGGGTGTGTGGAATATTCAGGTGCTCAAATGCGAGTGGCTTTGGCGGGCCGGATTAACTAACATTGCAGGCCGTAGTTTAGTGACCCCTGGTTTAGGACATTGGATACTACTATCCGAGTTCTATTATTGCGGGATCGGTGACCCTCTTCTAAGCTATATTGCAAACTTTCTACTTCAACGGCAATTGGTGGTCAGAGTTCGGAGCCCTTTAACGGACTCCAGACAAGTCGAGTGTGGTGTGTCGAAAGGCTCAGTTCTAGGTCCACGTTAGTTTTTGGCCTTTATTGATGACACCGCACAGGCAATCACTTCAAACGTCCTGATGTTTGTCGAGGATAACAGAATTTGGAGAAGGTCTCGGGCCGGTGCCGACCAGCATCTCCTTCAGAGAGACCTGGATACGGTACATCAATGGTCAACTCAAAATTTACTGCATTTGAATGTGAGGAAATCTAAGGTACTCTCTATAGGACATCAGAGCACTATTCATACCGGCTCGGAACGAATCTACTACAACTATCAACTGTCAAAAGTGACTTGGGTGTCCTGGTTCAAGATGACTTGGGTTGCTCTAGGCAATCCGAAAGGCTGGCTAGACGAAAAACCCCACCTCCGCGGTGTCAGTTGCTTGGTTCTGGTTAATCCCGCTCCAGCGGTTAGTTAGGCGGCAGAGTTCCAGGACGTGGCGGGTTTTCGCTTAACAAGCGTCCTCCCTATAAAAGTCCACAAAGGTCCGCTTGACACTACTGTGACGTAGCGGATGCCACTCGCTAATAACTAAAGTCACTGCCTCTTCCTCTTCCGGAAGATTTTCCCCACTTCAAGGACGTTATCCACTTCGAAGAGTTCCGTTGATCGCTTCATACGATGGCGAACACAACCAACAACATCACGAATTCAGTCAAAGTAACAAATTCAATCAAAATGTCGATTACACAGACACTTGGTTGGAGGCATCTGGATTCGGATTCGCCTGTCACTGTGACCAGCCACAAGACGCCTGCGTCTACAGAGGGACCATGGGTGACTTGTGCTGCAACACACACAGCTCAAACCACACACCCCATATCCAGTGTAAACCTGAAGGAATAAGACCGGGAGGCATGTGGATCGGAGCCACATTTCATCAATGGAGCCAGCCCACACTCCTTCACAGGCAAACACAAGCACGCTCTATTTGGGGAATCAAGCGCACATAAGGCGGTGGTTGGACAGTACTCCGTTCCACACTGAGTGCATGGAACCATTCTTCGAGCCTAGCACGGACACAAGGACCGTGCACCCCGTCCCCTCCAGCAACGACCAACTGTCTCCTGGAGCCAGTATGAACGAGGTAGTGGGTAATAGACAGGTAGGCACCTTGTCAACACGCACATCACGCGCAGCCACACCGGGGATATCAAGCGACAGCCAAGCACTTGAAACGACAAGATGAAATAAAATAAATCGGATAATGCACACAGATATTGCAGCATAACTCCACGTAATGGGTGTATAAAATATTTTGGTTACGAACGAATCCGCGATAACTTCAGGAGGTCAAAAAATATATTTTAAGTAAATACCACAAACGCGAAAATGTTATGATAGTTAATTACGAATAACCTAAATGACGTGTGCAAATTTATAAAAGGTAGTACAGGTAGACATTAATATGAGAAAGAAAAGCACTTGGACAAACATGCAAACACATCACCTGAAATAAAGAGACTTAGTATGCAAGCCCGCGATTAGTAAACCGAATGCAGTGTACCTACAAACGCTGCGCCGGTTCTGCATACGTTCTTTGCAGGACCCGTCGTCGTTTCGGTAGTGGTCCCGAGTGGTCTCGCTCATGGCTCACCAGGCCTGCCTGACTCAGGCACTTGCGACCGCATGTGCTACAGCACCATGCGCTCGATGTCGATGGAGTACAACCCATCGGTGCTTGGCGCTTCCGCACTTGCCGGTTTTTCTCTGCATGCAAGAGGTCGTACTCCCGCACTTCGGCAACTGTCTTCGTGTTCAGATCGCGCAATGCACACCGATCAACCGCCTTCGAGTCCCATGACCTGCAATCAAGATTAGAACGTGAGAGGCTCACTTTGATCAGGTCCTGGTAAAGTAACTTTGGTTTCCCCACATGCCGCTTCCCTATACTCAGCTGACTGTATAAGAGATGTTTCGGTATCCACGTCGAATCCATACGACTCATTTGACCGAGCCACCTCAGTTGTCTCAGTAAAAGTATGCAGTCCACTGAGTGCTGAAGACCAGTGGAAAGAACAGAGAAGGAAATTACGAAGGGATGTTGGGCGTTTACGTTCTGTAACTCAACAGTTAGCCAAACCACGTGAGGCTGGTAGCATACTTCGCCCTGCAAGGTCAACCTCGTCCCACCAGAGGAGTTATAATCTCCTGATCTTTCACGCACCGGAGTCCAGTGATCCATCACCCCAAGTGCGCCACGATCACGACGTCGAGTTTTACAGGGTCTAATTGATAGATTCCTCGACGCTGGTGAGGACTGGGTAAAAGTGAGGCAGGTTATCCGTCTTGGAAAGCAAGGTGATCAACAAAATCGGCCTGTGAGAATCACTTTTGTGGACGAAGCCAGTCCAAGACTGATCATGTCCCGCCTAAGTAGGCTGAAAGGTTTGAAGATCCATGTTCTTCCAGACCTGGACCCAGTAGACAGGGAGCGGCTCAAGTCTGCCATCATTGAGCTCAAAAGACGCACTGGTGAGGGGGAAACAAATCTTCGTATCGTAAATTTTCGGGTGGTTTCCAACAATCCACGAATCAGGATAAACAGGCTGCTCACACTTCAAGCACGCCCGGCGGCTCCTGCTGCGGCCTACAAGTAGCCTTCACAAACGTTTGCAGTATTATCAATAAGCGCGATGGGCTTTGTTGTTTCGTTGTGTCTGAGAGGCCAGACGTAGTGGGACTCGCAGAGACATGGCTGCATGCAGAGTTATACACCCAAGAACTTGAACTCAACGGTTACTCATGCTTCCGATGCAATAGACTAAAGAATGCCCACGGTGGGGTCTTACTTTACATCCGGTCTTCCTTGCGTGGGAGACTTGTGAGCACCTACCGAAGTGACGATGGTTTGTGTGAGCTACTTTGGTGCTCCATCCACCTCAGGCGCAGAAAACTGCTTGTGGGCCCAGTTTATCGCAGTCCCCTGAGTTGTTCTTTGGATTGGCTGCCCATTCTTCGGACCTACATGAGTCGTCCACACTTTCTACTTATGGGAGATTTTAACTGTCCTCGAATACGATAGCCTGATGTGCATTTAATGCCTGGACATAGTGAGGTTGAGTAAAAGTTCGTGGATTTGGTACTTGAAGCTGGTGCATCGTAACACATATGACAGCCAACCCGCATATCAACACGTTCAACCCCGTCCTGTCTCGACCTAATGTTAACGAGCTACGAACAACGAGTGCGTGACGTTAGGATCCTGGAGCCCCTGGCTACGAGCGACCACTCAGTACTGATAACTGATATGGAATTATCTTTGCCGTATTCACATCTGCTGCAAACGGCTCCCAACTACTGGAAAACGGACTTCGATGGTCTAGCTCGACCCGCGAGCCAACTGGAATGGTCTCTGTCACAAGCTACATTTGTGGAAGATTGTTGGATATTTATAAAAGAGAGGTTGACATCATTGTGTTCCCAATTTGTGCCATTGAAATGTCGGAACGTTGGACCGATCAAGCCTCACTGGTTCGACAATGAGTATGGAAACCTGGCTCGCAGGCGGCGCAGACTGTGGGATAAATTACTCCTCTCTGGCTCTGCCAATGATTACGAAGGGTATAAATGTCAGCGGAACCACTGCAACACTGCAAAAAGGAATAAACGCTGACATTTCGAAGAGCAGCTCGCATTAGCCGCGAAGACCGTCCCAAAGAGAATCTTTACATACGTCAAGCGACGCCTGAAGCCGGCAGGTGATGTGCCAGTGCTAGATGGCACGGATGGACAGCCCCTAACCTTCAGCACTGAGCGTGCGTCCGCGTTGGCGGCGCACTTCTCTTCTGTATTTGCGAATAACCAGGTGTCTGTTCCGAGTTCGACGTGTACCGCTTATATCGAACTCGATAGTCTGCACTGCGGCGTTGAAGAGATAGGTCAACTACTCGCCAACGTTGACGGTACCAAGCCTGCCGGATCTGATGGGCTTCACCCACTGGTTCTCAAGTCACTTTCAACCATCCTCTCTCCTGTCGTGACTGACCTTTTCAACAGGTCGCTGTCCGAAGGTTAGTTGCCGGTTGCCTGGAAATGTTCGGTAATTAAGCCTATTCCGAAAGGCGGCGACCCTAGCAAAGTAGACAATTACATGCCAATTTGTCTGACACCTATTTTGGCAAAGATTGCTGAGAAAATCGTGAAGAATGGATTGCTGCAGTTACTACAGTCAAACGAGGTCCTGACGCCCGCACAGCACGGTTTTATGCAAGGTCGATCATGCATTACGATGCTGTTTGTGACGAGGAATGAATGGTTGAAGGCAATAAGCAAGGGGAAGTCCGTCGAGGTGATACTCATTGATTTCAGTAAAGCGTTCGACAAGGTCAGTCATGAGGTTCTCCTTCACAAACTCAGAATGTGTGGTGTCGGTGGCTCACTGCACCGGTGGATCCGCGACTTTCTTGTTGGGTGAAAGTGGAGGGTACAGGTCGACGACCATCTAACTGACTGATACTCCTCTACAAGCGGCGCGCCTCCAGGCACTGTGCTGGGGCCCACTCTGTTCCTGATCCACCTCAACGATCTACCGCAGATTCTCCGGTCGCCGTGTGTGTGAAGATTTGGAGAGAAATCGACGCTCCGGATGACTGTGGCCTACTTCAGCATGATCTCAACTGCTTATCCACATGGTCTGCATAAGTTCTTCTCCTGGTCAACCCAGTCAAGTCTGTACTTATGAGCCTGGGGAAGGTTGCTAACGGCCGAACCTACACCCTTGACGGCCAAACGCTATATCCCACACTCTCCGTGAAGGACGTAGGTGTACTCTCACGCTACGATTTGAAGTCCGTGGACAACACGAACTGGCTATATCGTAACGGACTGCGCATGCTTTGGGCGCTCAAACGTAGCTTCGACACATGGTCTGAAGAGGTTGCCACTCGCCTGTTCTCTTCTATCATTAGATCAATGCTAGAGTACGATTCGCCCGCCTACTTTCCGATTACCCGAGGCGAAGCACAAAAGATCGAACGGGTCCAACACGTTGCTGCCAGGCTCACCCCAAGTTTACGTGGCTTTGGGTATGAAGACCGGTGCGAGAAACTAGGAACTCTACACCTTGTCTTATCGTCGGGTGCGTGTCAAGCTCATTATGACCTACCGTATTCTACATCTCGGTGACTTCCAAATGCTAAGGCCAATGCTGCACTTACGAGGGCCATGCAGCACACGCGGACACAGATACAAACTTGTCGTGCCGGATGTGAAATGTGTTCCCCACCCACTGTGCTTCGAACGGAGAGTGGTAAACATTTGGAACAGTTTATTTGAACATGTGATTGAGGCAACATCTATGCAACAGTTCAAAACGTTGTTAGATTTGTATTTTGCCACTATTCGATTCAGAGAACGACTTCACACTTACGATGACATATCAAATTCGTGAATCCTGAAATATCATAAGTCAGATATTTTAAATGTTACATTAAAACGACAACGATATTCACGGCTGACAACTTTATAATGTTTTTTACCATATTTCGAGTGAGTTGTACAGAAATTATTTATACTTGCTCTATAATACAGTATTCAGTATTCATACATTCCACTTCGACGCAACACTTCCATGTCAGCAACTCTGTCGCCCGATCCGACGCTCAATATCCGTCGCAAACACTGTTGATGGAACCGCTCGATATATCGCACATCCCGCCGATATATCGTCCACGTCGCATTGCCGTATAGAAGAACGGACAGCACCATGGATTTGTACACTATCAGCTTCATGCCAATGGTAAGCTGATGGTTGTTCCACACTCGGTACTCCAGATTCCCGAATGCTGCCGCTGCCTTCGACACGCGGATACGCAGCTCACTGTGTAGCTGCTGATCAGTCGACATCACACTCCCGAGGTAGCAGAAGCGGGTGGTGGTTTCCAATACGAAATCACCAATGCTGAATCGCTGCAATATTGAACATTGCACATCCGGTGAAGGCTGAACGAGAGACAGTTTCGCTTGTGTTGATGATAAGACCGAAACTGGCTGCTGTCGAAACTAGAGCAATAGTCATGTGCTGCAACTCATCCGCACTTTGTGCAAACAACGCACGATCGTCAGCAGACAGCAACCTACGGATGATCGTCTCACAGAGTAGAGTTCTCGAACCGAAACGAAGGATGCTCAGCAACCCACCTTCAATGCGGTGCTCCACACAAACACCGTAAGCCCAAGCCGATTCAAAAGCACAAGACATCATTGCATGCAGATAGACATTAAACAGGGCAGGAGCTAAGACACAGCCTTGCTTCAAACCAGAGACAAAATCAAAATCATCCAAGGTCGCTTCACTCAGCTGCACCCTCGCCCGCATACCACTGTGCAGATATTCAATTAAACTTACAAACTTACACGGGCAACCAAACTTACCCAACACCAACCACAATGCCTCGCGGTTCACCGTATCAAATGACTTGGTGAAATCAACAAAAAGCGAGTACAATGGCATGGGTCGTTCTCTGCGCTTCTCTTGCAACTGACGAGCCGCAAACACCATATCTATAGTGCTGCGACCCGAACGGAATCCACACTGCTCTTCCGCCACATTAGGTTCCACAACCTGACTGACGAGACGGTTGAGCAGGACTCGGGCAATCAACTTGCCCACACAACTCAGCAAGTTGATGCCACGATAATCCGTGCATCAATGCTTGCTCCGCTGGCCCTTGTATCGTGGTTGCACTAGGGCTTCCTTCAGCACAGCAGGCACCACCTCCTCAATCTACATTCGTTACACCAACTGGTGCAGCTCATTTATTAACACAGTTCGCCGTGTTTCAACACTTCAGGCGGGATTCCGTCGGCACGGTATATTTGCCGTTTCAACGTTGAGCAAGTGCTCTCTACGTCTCAT
This sequence comes from Dicrocoelium dendriticum, assembly GCA_944474145.2. Lineage (NCBI taxonomy): Eukaryota > Metazoa > Platyhelminthes > Trematoda > Plagiorchiida > Dicrocoeliidae > Dicrocoelium > Dicrocoelium dendriticum. The sequence goes on from OX104064.1 coordinate 85,320,131, forward strand.
CCAGTGTCGGTGTGTCCGACGGACTTGCCTTCACATCATGCTGTTTGAGGCCGTTCAAATTAGGCCGGTCAATCACCGAACGGTTGGTCAAGGAATAGTCAAAGTTCTTTTTGCCGGACTTGCATTGTAGCTGCAGTCTGTGTGCAGGTAGCGCCTAACTTACCATCGATCAGTGTCCTCAGCGGCTCCAACCTCGGTCCATACACCGTCTTCAAAAGGTCAAAGAATTCCTTGTGTTGGCGACGTTTGGCGTAGCATTCCATTTGCTTCGCCTTCTCCGTCCCCCATGCATTTTTAATGCGACCGAGCTGGCGAGTCAGTCACTGTCGATTTCCGCGAAACCGACTATTCTGTCCCAAGTCACTGGGGTCTGTCACATGTTCAGGATAATGCTGCATGCTGCTCACACAACAATGCGCCAATCGTCTCATTGTTCTCATCAAACCAATCAGGACGCTTACAGTTTGCGCACCTGAGGGTCTCCTCGGCAGCAGCTGTCACCTGGTCGCGAATGTGGTGCCACAGGTCGCCCACTGTGGCTATGCAGTCCACATCAAACAAGCGTGCAGCCATCGCCTTCTCCAGCTCAATACATTACTCCACAGTACCGAGGGAGAGAATGTTAAATTGACGGCGATTCACGGCGGGAGTGCAATACATAGATTTACGAAAATATATGTACAGTTTGGTCCGCACCAATTTGTGATTAGTGCCACACTCAGCTCTACGCAGTACACGTGTCATACGCATTTCAAGCATACCACGCTGACGTACGATGACATAGTCGAGCAGGTGAGCGTGACCACTCCGTTTGTGTGTCTAAGTTGCTATATCACTCGCACTCAGCGCGAACGGAGTGTTCGTGATCGGCATGCCGTGAGTGGCACACAGTGAGAGTAGCCTGTCACCGTTCGCATTCGTTGAACCAATGCCATGCGGACCGATGCATCACGCCCAACGCGCGCGTTGAAAGCACCCAGCAGAAACAGTCGGTCGCTCCTCGGCACAGACGGTAGCACGGAGGATAGGTGAGTGTAGAATTCATCAGGCGTGTCATCAGGATAACATATGGTCGGGCCGCACGTGATTATATAGGTGCAAACTTACCTCTTCCGAGTCGTAGGCGAACAGTCATCAGTCGCGCACTGATGTCCGTTAGTTCACCCACGAGCTGGTCATGAAGGCGATCGGATATTGCAAATCCGACCCCATGTTCACGTGGTGTTGAGGCGGCGTTGCCCACCTAGTAGAATGTGTAGCCAGCACCTGTTTCACGCAACTTACCTTGCTCAGCGAGCCGGGTTTCACTGAGCGCCGCAATGTCGATGTGGTAACGCGCCAGTTCCATCGCGACCAGTGCAGTGCGTCGCTCCGCGCGCTCGCTGGAGTTCCGGTCTAGTAGTGTGCGCACGTTCCAGCACCGGATGCTGAGTGCTTTGCGCGCAGGCATACGATTGCATTGGTGTGCAATCGCACGCGAGGTGGTGTTTGTGATTAGGAGGTTTGCTTGAGGGACTCCATCCGGAGCCTTTGGCGCAATAGCTTGACCCACAAGGCAGTGGGTGGTTTGGAGGTTTGCTTGAAATACTGCGCCCAGAGCCTTTGGCTCAATGGCCTGACCCACAAAGTAGTGGAGAGCAGATCCAGCTCGGGGATGTGATTGCAGAGGTAGATTGGGATTAGATTGAAGGTCGTCACAAGCAGCCTTGGAGGTACTAGTACGATTCATATATGGTTTGCGACCGTAGTAGGATACATATGCGACCACAGCCACACGCAAATGGGTTTTGGCGCGTTTGCACCAATGTGACCAGGGACCGCTTGGCTTGACCACCCACAGGTTCCCTCCCATCGTCACAGAAAATGCGTGGTGCTCTTGCCCTACGCCAATGGAGCTTTGAGCTTATAACCCGTAGACCTGTTGTCTCCCATGGCTAGGTTCTACGGGAAGTGGGCCATCGACCACTTCCTAACCTCCGAAGAGGATGGCCTAGAATAATGGCAGGGCTCCCACACCTGACAGGAGAACGGCTCGAGTCCGCAGCCAAGGCCTTCGATTAAATGTACACCGGAAATGCAGCGGGTCTATCACATGGTCAGTTCACTGACTCATGCGGATTGGGGTCCTGGATCTTAGAAGGGAGAAGGGCGTAACCCAACTCCCACCCAGAGGTCGCCACGAGGAGGCGTCCAGGACATGAGCCAATGGCGCAACAACAGCAGCAGTGGGTAGACTATCTGTCATGATCTAGCCACCACCAGCCTCAACGCATCATACGCTCTCCCCCCCCACTGATATATATATATATATATATATATATATATATATATCTAGTTTAGTTCTGTACGTAGAAGAAGTATTTATTAGGATTTGCGTAGTTTCGTCGCAGTTAGACACAGGCAGAAAACTACCATGCATCCAGTAAAACGGTAGACGCTTAATTTACGACAGTTTTCTGCAATTACTGACCGTACGTGTTTCTATTATCATAACCATGTCTTCGCAGACATCCCTCGCTCTGTCGAGAATAGAACACTTATTTACTTATTTAAAAGGCCTCGAACACTGGAAACCAGCATGTCGGGTTGTTGCGAGGAACATTCGGACAAATAGACAGCTCCTTTTTTCGACAAACCCACATTGCATCTGCTCGCCCCCATGTTGAGTACGCAATTCAAGTCTGCATCCATTGTTAAAACACGACCTTAACGCACTGGAGCAGCCTCAGTGTCGGGCATGTAAGAACGTAATTGGAATGTGCATTCTTTTATACGAGTAGAGGCTGAAACGATTGGCGGCATTCAGCGGACGGTATCGCAGATTACGAGGCGACCTGATTATGGCATACTTAATTCTACAAGGCGCACATCATGTGTGCCACAGCTTACTCCATCTCAGAAGTAATACAAACTTGGGATGTCACTCATTGATACTCGCAGAACAGTATAGCCGTCTGAATTGTCACTGGAATTGCTTTTCCATTCATGTATGTCATCTGTGGGATGCTCGCCCAGAATTGGTCGTCTCTGCACCGACATGAAGAGTATTTAAAAGACGGTTGGATGACGCACTCATCCCCTTATACTTTATTGCGTAACCTTAATCTTAGAGTATCTTTGATTTATTTGATGTTAACTGTAGGTGCTGTGAATCTAGGCGGATCGCAGAGCTACAGTGGAGCAAATAATAAGTCCTCCTTTTCATGTTTAAGTGTTATTTTATTAATAGTATCATTATTATTACTATATTTTCGATGTCCCCATCAACTGTCCAATGGAACTTGTAAAGCAGCGCTTCTTAAGCCTTATAAATTCATTGTTCAAGAACGAAGTCTCTGTTGCCCAGTACATAGCCACACCGCTTTGAGGTCGAAGTTTTTAACGGAAGGCTGGCTGATAACCCCAGTCGTTCTTTTGTCTAGAGTCGGGCAACCCGATAACCTGACAACGCAATACAATGATAGACTCTTCAAGAAAATTCCTAGTGGTCCAGCCGTAGCAGAATAACTAACGTCGCCCAATCTTCTGCAATGAGGGGGTGGATAGGGGTTAGGGTTCTACTGCTCAGGCCTTTCCATCTTCTTACCCCCTCTTCCGGTGTTGCATTGTTATCTCCCTGTTCCAAATTCACTGTTATCCCCATTCTCAACCAGACGTGTTCAATGTCCTTGGACCCGAACCTGGGAGTCTGGAGCGCCCCATCGTGATTAGCTGCAATGTCAGCTTCTCGACACCACTGACCCAAGTAGCATGTTGAGCACTTCTCTGTTACTTCCAACCAACGCCGGCGCACGCCACCGGGCCCACAGTTTCCCAGAGCACCATCTAAGATGTTACCCATAGTAAAGGTGAACAAGAAACGTGATGCAGGGCAATCCTGTCTCACACCACTTGTGATCTCAAAAGGTACCAAGTTCGCCGTACACTCGCAATCGAGCCGAGGTTCCAGAGTTAGTAGCTTTGAGTATATTGATATAATTCACAGGCACTCCCTTTCTCAGCACACAACTCCAGAGAGCACCTTTGTCCACAGATTTAAATGCTGCACTTTTATTTAGGAAGTAAACGATAGTAGGCCGGTTGAAAGCCTGACGGAGCTGGAGCCCCGACCAAGGCGAACCCCAGCATGTACTTCATGTACGTGCTGTTCGCGTCCTTGACTGAACCTCCGTAAAAGCAGGATAGCTAACAATTTGGACGCAATACATAAAAGGCCGATCCTTCTGTAGTTTGCGCAATCCGTTCGGTCACCCCATTTAAAGACTGTCACGATATCCGCTAAGCCCCGGTCGGATGGGATGATTTCTGAGGCCCAAATCTCTTGAAGGTGGGTGCGCAGTTCAGTAAGGAAAGACGGGCCTTCATCCTTTAAAAGAGCCGCAGCCCTCTCAAAAGAAGTAGCTCAAAAGCGATCTCGGTACCAGATGGCCGGGAGTTGCCTACCTATAAGAGAATATCGTGGATACGAGAAAAGCCACTCGAAGGCAATGGTGGCCAGTTGAATTGCTGTTCGAAATGCTCTGTGCAACCTACGACTCGGTGCTGGTGATTGTGCATTAGTTCACCGTTGGTTTCATATCCCACTTTGCTTACAGTTGCTTTCTTGCCACTGATGGTCACCTAAGAGAGCAGAGTCTGCGGTAGTTCCCTGAGGATGCACCATGTTCTGTCTCGATGACAGCCTGCGTCCAACAAGCTTCGCGATCTTCCCGAAAGAGCTGTTTGAGCTGGGCGTTGGTACCTCTGCGCAATGAGTTATACCCAGCACCAACAGGAATTGTCCGACGGACAAATCAGGCTCTAGAACGTGGCGGAGCTGTGCGCTATCGAGCGCGTCCCCAGGTTGAGGACCGGGGAACGCCTTCCTTGTGGAGGCAATTGTGAAGAACTCTCGTATGTTTTTCAGGCGAGATGAATAGACAGTCGCAGACAATCAGTAGCCGCGTCTCAGATAGAGGGGAGTCCTAGGCTGGTCATCTGATTCTCCATTAGATACCACAAAGGCACGTACTGCGCTGTGTCAAAGCCAACGTGACCGGCTATAGGGCCAACGGATACTCACCTCTGTAGCCAGAGGTGACTACTAAATGGAGGGCGGATACACAGCCACGTTGGCCACCGGCTTCTGTGTGGACTGCTACCAAAAGCTAAGAAGGTGTATGAGCCACATGACTGTCAACGGTCTCGTACTCCGCGATTTGTCAAACCTTCCAGAAACGTCTTCTGATCTCTGTGCCGCAGTTCCGGTGTTCTGGACGGTTTCCTACTACTCGAAAGTCATGTCACCGGCTCCCGAAGATTCGTGATATACGTTACTGGCGACGCGTCACAAAACGTTGCAGGATACGTTTAAGCGACTGTCATTCTGTCATAGCTCATTGAGGTGTAAAGCAACATAGAGATGAAGAACGCAGAAAAATCTGCTGACTTTTTAATTGGTGATGAACAGCCTTGGAACAATGAAACAATGGTATATTACGGGCAAAGTGGCGGATGCTTAACAAGTTCCGTAGGGTGGCCAGAAATAGAACCCCAACGTGGTTTTGGTGGACTGGCCACGCTGTTCACAGAGAGGCGTGCAGAAAGGAACTAACCTCGACGGTGTAGATTAATACAATTTGTGCAACGTTCATCACATTATATCTTCTGTCGAAATACACAAGCTATATCTCGTAAGGTAGGTGGATTGGGGAAACGTCAAGGCGTTTTTTAAACACAGCTAAAGTGTGGGTAGAAATAACGTAGTTTGGAAGGGCCTTCCAGGCCTGGCACACATGAGTAGAGTTAAAGTTTCGCTGACATTCTAGCCGACTGTATTGCGTGACCAACTTGTACTGGCGGCCCCTCAAATTCATGTTATGCTGAGTTGTAGTAGGTGGTGACAGACTTGGTTGACGTTTCTCAAAACCTGGTAGGCCATTATTAGGTCGCCGGGTAGGCGCCGATTACGGCTACTCTACAATCTTAGAGTCCTCAGCCTAATTTGATATGGAAGATGGAGCAACTCTTTGACATGCTTCGTGGCACTTTTCTGGGAACTGCGCCTTCCACATGAGGCTGCATTATGCGTTAAGCAACGGCGGGCAGACAGAGGGATCAAACCGCCCGGATGCCCTCCGTAACATGCCAAGGTGTTTGTTATCAGTATTGACGTCTTCTCAAGTCGTTTGGAGCAGCCCAAACCAGCCTATATTCATGCCCCATGGTCGTGCGCCTGGATGACTTCTTGTAGGACATGATCTCCAAGCTTGTATAAGATGTTCGGTTGGTGACGGTGGATAACACAATTGGACGAATTAAATTGGAGCAGATTGTGGAGTGACCATCAATGCGCCCTGTCCAGATCTCGTTGAACTGCATCGTGATCTCTTTCGTCGGCGACCACGCGCCACCTCTTAACGTTTTAATCAAAAACCAAGAAGTCAAAGATAATTGAACTCCTAAGCACGTTATTGAGCACCAGAAATAGACGCTGTCCCAGAACTGATCCTTGTGAAACGGCGCCTTCGACATGCATCGAACTCAACGCCACCTGCCGATTCAACAGGGAATTTTTAAACCATCCAAGGAGTGTATCCCCAACTCCATAGCTTTCGAGCGTGTGGAGCAGCATGCAGTGTTCCAGTCGGTCAAAGGCCTTGATGAAGTCTAGGTAAATGACGTCGGTCCCCCTACATTTATCGACCGCTTCCGTCCAACTACTGCGTGCAAGCAGTTGGTTGGTCGTGTAGGAACGGTGTTGGCGGGAACCGACCTGCTCAGATGCTATGAGGTTGTAGCGTTCTAGCTGGTCGACTAAAGACCCAGCGATGAATGCTCCCGTCGCCTTTGAGAGTACGCGGAGAAGGACCACTGGTCGATAGTGCGCAAGTTTCGAAGCACCGCCACTTTTGAAAATTAACGTTATCAGACCATGTTTCCACATGGCAGCCAGTGTCTGCTCATCCAAACAAGTTTTGGAAAAAATGCGATAAAGGCTCGGCCAGCGTTGTTGCTGCTACATTCAGTGCCCTCTGGTGGATATACTCGTATTCGGGAAAACTGTAGGTGAGCAGTGAGCGCAATTTCTTAAACACATGTGTAACAATAAAGGCGAGGTTAGTAAGTGCTGCCATTGGGGCTGTGGATGTGGGCATGTACCAGTGGCGGACGTCTCGTTGAAAGGTCGGGGCATACTGCATCCGTAGAGTGTTGACTGCTTCTTCAGGTATCTGGGGCACTCCGATGAGCGTGTCAAGTGGGGGATACCGAGCTTTACTTTTTGAAGGATGCTGAAGCTGATGCTGAAGCTGAGTTGTTTGCTTTTGGCAAATTTACTAACCAAGTGTTGTCGGTGAGCAACTTTGTCCTCATGGACAAGCATTTTATAATGGTTCGCTGGGCCACGTAGTCGTCCCAGCTTTCGGGACCAGGACGGGCTCTGTAAGTGTGCCAAGCTGCATTCCTTAGTGACATCATCATCATCATCATCAATAGCAGTACATCAGCCAGTTGAACTGATGATTCGCTGCCATACAACCATGAGGACCTATGAAATAAAGAATAAGAAGAGGGAGAGAAAGGGGACTTACCTGAAAACCTTAATGCCCTAAGCAAACATTCAGGGTCAAGGCGCCTACACCTTGTGAAGACAACGTACCGTGACAAACAGCTGGCTATCGTGCAAAGATAAGTGCAAAGATAAGTGACATGCATATTCGAGTTCTAGTTCCGATGGACGACGATGGATTGGTGGAACGAATCTACTTCGTTTCTAAAACACTGACGATCAGCTCGCGGAAGCGTTGAACCAAATGAATCCAGGCGTTGCCTAGGAAGTTTTTCAATAACCCCAAATCAGTCGTCGCAACTAGATCGTTCACGATGTTGTATCGTGTGCAGGTTCACGTTAGTCCATTGTGTTCCTCCGGGTATTCAGCGTAACACATACATGCTCACTTAGCTCTGGTGAGAGATCTATAAACACACCCTGTTGACCATGAGTTTCTCATTTGTAAGTGCAAAGTCTAGTACCAATGGTTTGTCATCAGCTCTGTACCTGGTAGGTGACGTGACGTGATTGCAGAGTGGAATACTTGTGCTAAGGTTTTGTGGTTCGGTCTTGAATATTTCGCTGGGAGATAGCGAGGATTCAAACGCGTGCATGTTGGAATCGTTGGAGATAAAAAGGTAGCTGTAAATTGGGGCGAAGCCTATTGTCAGTGCTGAAAGTAGGCAGGAATCCATCACTGGAGTGGAGCACGTGGGCGACAAACTATTGCCCCGAAGCACTTGTCATTGTATTTGAGATGCAAACAGCACCTTAGCAAATCGGTGACCCGATTCTCCGGAGCACCCTATATCTCGCATTGTAACTCGCTGCAATATTCTAATATTACACCACCTCCACTGCAGGGACAATCGTTTCTAAATAGTGACATCCTCTGAACTGCAACCTAGGCATGCGTAAAATCTGAGTGCAACCAAGACCCCGTTATTGAGATGAAATCCAAAGCGTCTGTTGCCTGACAAAACCGAAGCTAGAAACTTTGTTGAGGAGACCTTGAGCACTTGTGTACATGCAGAACAATGTTTCGGTTCTCAGCATCAATCCGAAAGAAATGTGCCTAGGAAGAGAGGTTGTGCCGACTGTCGTAGGGTCAGCCGCTGGCCGCTTTTTGGTGGCATTATCGGCGAGTCGCTTGGAATAGGGTTCTGTGGCACTACAATTAGCCCCTCGGGCAACTCAGCTTGCACCCTGCAAGCAGAGTGGATACACGATGACACAGGAAGTTCCTCACTTCTTTCAGACCTGCTACCAGTGTAAACTTCGGATGGGCTCCTACTTCGTTTGCCTACTGAGGTAGTGCTTTAGGTCGGACGAAGGTTTCAATCGCCGCTTTGAACCGGGGCTCAGTTGGTAGTCTGTTCCTCAGTGACAGCCACTACTCTGGTAGCCTAAGTACCATCTGTCTAGTTTGTAGCACAACCTAATATTAGCCTTGGGCCGCACCCTTCGTAGATACTTGATCTTGACAACCTTGAGAGAGAATTCGCCACTATATCATCCAAGAGCAAGGTATCACGAATATCGCACCAATACTCATGGTCATGAGTCTCTGCTTCACCTGCATCATGTTCATGAGACTAGGTGACACCATGGACATAAAAGGTTCTGGCCGTGGTTGTTAGGTGAAACTCTTCTAAGCTCTGCATTGTGCGCTTACGCTCGCCCTATGGAACTTCTGGAACGATGCGGACCAAACAGCATACTTTCTGGAGGTGATCTGTCGAAAGCAAAATTGCTTTCACCTCAACGATAGTGCAAAGCACCACCCGAAGGAGCCTGGCTTCACCATAATGCTTGGAATTCGGGTAGCGGGTGACCATCGTCAAATTGGAGGTTCTAGTCGGAATACCGACTTGTATGCTTATGGTCACCTGTTGGTTATGGTCATTCACTTGTATCCCTTTCATTGTATTCGATTTTGATTCCGGAACGCTTTATGGACCGGGTAACAATTGCTTCTGAGTGTCTTTCATGGGAGTATGGACCGTAGTTGATATGCATCAGTACAACGTTGGGTTTTACATTGGCCTTGACTTTGTAGTAGAAACATCAGCGACTGATTTTAGTGTCTTCTTAGACGCAACCACGGCCCAGCTGCCACTGCTTGTTCCCTGGGTTTCGGCGAAACCTATTGGAAGGAAATGGGTTTGGAAAAATTGTTGCACATGGGCTGAAGGTATAACGTTCGGGAAAGCTTGAACGATTTGGATTAGTGGAGTTGTTCCCAGTAGTAATCTTGTAAGTGTAACAGCCGGTTGCTGAATTGGCTTGCAGTGGAGTTTGGTGGAGAGGCCTGAGTCAGACATTCTGCTACGCTTTTTCCCACGGAATCTATTTTGTTGCGCAAAAGTTGCTCAACCACTTATACCAGCCTATTATGCTTCTGGGAGCGTTCAAGTACGATTGTAACTAGTGGGATACTATTACACTAGGCCAGAGTCCAAATGACGCTGGCCTGATAATCAGCCTAACCTCGCTTGGTTTGCTGTTCCTGCAGTTGGCATGGTAACAGATCGAGCAGTTTGAACATGAAACCCTTATTTTGACCACATAATTGCACGTTCCATACGCACCTTTAGGCATTGCTGCTCGGCCGCTCGCACCCATCAAGCTACGTGAATCCGTTGACGATTAGTCCAATCTTGGGCCCTAGAATGATGGTTCCGGCACCAATCTCAGTCGGCCGATACAGATGGCTGTCTTACTGACTCTGGTTGATAGTGGGCATGGAATCGACCCAATCCTCGCCTTTGGAATACAAGGTTCCGCCACTCTAACAGGAAGGTCTGCGCCTTCGCACCCTCGCTACAGATGAGGCTATCAGTATTCGGTTGTACAAACCTCTTTTGTGTTCACAAAAGAAACTTATCGAAACTCTTAATTTACCCTAGCCAGATAAAATGGACGATTCGGAAGCCAGGAGCAATCATTTGACTAAATCTTTGCCCTAGTTTGCGTTTATCTTGTACGTTAATTGCTGGTTTATGCCCCCGGTTGGCACGTGCTCTAACTGCATTTAAACTGATCGAAACTATTGTTACTGAAATTGCTCTTGTACCCATATAATTGTACAGGTCTGACGATGAATTCATCGAACACAGTTGTTTACCTTCGGTCCCTTGTTCTTACTGACTCTCTCGCGGTCGCGTGCAGATTGCTGAATTCAGCGATCCGTCGCCTCGCGGTTGTGCGCACGCACGCGGTGGGTATTAATCGGCTCGCGTTGCACATTGCTGAGATTAGAATGTTGACAAACTTCCCTAAGAGGCTCGGATGCAATGTTCAGTGGACGAACAGAGCACCGTACCTTCCTTATGCTGTGACCTTCAGCTTCTTTCGAATAAGACTACATTTGTGTCCAAAAAGCTGGGGAGCGATGTAACTGCACACGTGAACACGACAAAGAATGTTCCAAACCTGAAAACTGGAGCAACAGTATAATCCCCACAGGTTAGTTCCAAGCGCTAGAAAGCATTGAGTAGCGCTCGTCGAACTGGTTCGAACGAGCGTTTGCACAAGAATGCGTGATGAGAATGGGAATATTCACGGTCAGCGAAGCGGGAGCCTAGTCAGAGAGCGGCCGTACGGATGTCCTACATGCGTCGTTCTGTAGGTCTCAGATTCGCCTTTGGTTTGCGACCACAAATGTCGTTGTGCGGCCCAGGATTGGGATAAGTGCGCTTGCTATTTTGTGGAAACGATGCGAAGACTGCGATGTGAAGGTCGAAGGTAAGCTACATTAGATCCAAAAGTGGCGGTCCTTGAGCTGGATCTTATGAGCGTAGAAAAAATGGTCAACGGTATGAAAGCGATGAGTGCATCCGGATGGTACGAAAGAAGAGAGCATGCGAACGCGTCTAGGAAAGTCATACTATCGCGTGAGTAGACGACTCGCACGCGTAAATAGAGTGTAAAGCTATCTTAGATTTGGGCCAACTGTAGGACCGCAGTAAAATAAAGTCCTCTGACACTTCATTTTATTTGATCCCTGCTTAAAACCAAGAAACAACTCGTTTGTAAATCGACGGTATAGTGTACAAGTGTATTATCTTTAACGTACTGTAAGGTAATAAACTAATTTACTGCACGGACTTTGCTTACCGTTTTAGTGGTTTTCAGGCGTTCTTTGGCGATGTCACAGAGCCTGTAACTCAATCCCTATCATCATTGCGCTTCATGGCAAACTCGGAACACCACCCTTAGTCTGGTTGCTTACGTTGTTCACATTAGTACTGCAAGGGTCACGCATGTGCTACGTTACACATTAAGCGCATGTGTTACCCGAAAGCACGACTAATTGCAACATCTATTATGAAGTGAGTGGATGTTACAGATTGCATCTCGAGATTTCCTTATATCTCGTAAGTCTGCTTGCGCGGGTTCACTTGGGCAACCCTTTTACGTAACTAAGTTTTGTAGTCTGAAATCCGTCGTACGGTAGCAGCGTTAAGCGATGCACGGATACCTGAATGCACACCTTCACTCGCAAACGTCTGTATCCACACGACTACATTTCACCAACATAAGAAGCTTCAACTGCCGGTACCTTCTCCCTGACATCGGTTTTATGTGTGACATGGGATCAGTTCACAGGAATATACAACGAAAGGTCTTGTGACTGTCGGTCAGCCGTTTCTTCGTTATGGTTTAACTCGCTATTTGCTTTAACTCGCCGTACACTTTTCAACGTCAAAGAAGATTACCACACGTCGTACTTAACTTTTCCTTTTCAACTTTCTGTCCACTGCTACTGATTTTTATGAGCATTCGTATCACACGACACGATTTGTTGTCAATATTGGACCTCAGCATTCATTTATTATAGACACCTGTAGTATCCAGTCTTTTGTTTCAAAGTCGTATTTTGAAAGCTTAACTCCGAAAGTTCTAATGATCTGAAGTGCTATTTCTGTCAGACGGATAACTGGACATGCACTTTGTATTCTTGGCTCATGTGGATTATTTCCCTCCGATGGTACTTTCAGTCTAGTCAAATATGTTTTCATTATGATTTCTGGCTGTTCCACCATAGACCCAGAACGTATGGAAATACAACACATCATGTAGTCACCCTTTTCTGATTTAATTTAGCCAATGCTTCTCTCGTTTGTAAAATGTTCGAACGTCACAAAGGGCCTACATTTGAAACCCACCAAGCTTGACATTCAAATCAGGACCGCGTTCATTAAATGACGAATCATTCCTTCTTGGCTTTTGGATCGTGTGAGGAAAATCTTCTAGTTACATGGTTGGTGGGTGGCGCCTCGGATGCTATACTTTTACCAGATTGCTTGCGTCCATACTGCAATTGTATTGATCCTTAAGGAGCTGGTATGTATTCCAAAGGTAATGGAACTTGATCCTTGACGTATTTGAATTGCATCCAGTGTCTTTGCGACGCACTATGCGCGCAGTGTCCTTGGAAGAGACCCAACCCAAATCAGCCAATGAGGGTAGATGTAATTACCCTTACATAGATAGTATGGGTTGCTGGTGAAGACGCGAAGGCGTTCTAAGCCCCAATCAGCGACCAGTGACTGGTCGGAAACTAGTTGCACGCAGACTAGGGGCACAAAGTTGTCCAAACTCACAAGGTGCGATTGGGTTGAGGGTTGCGTGTGCGTAAGTGGACTACAAAATGTGAAAGGATTCTCTCCCTCGGTACTGTGGCGAAGCGTATTGAGCTGGAGAAAGCGATGACTGCACGCATGTGTGACGTGGGATGCCTAGCCACCGTGGGCGGCCTGTGGTACCACATTCGCGACCAGGTGACAGCTGCTGCCGAGGAGACCCTCAGGCGCGCAAACGGTAAGCGGCCTGATTGGTTTGATGAGAACAATGCGACGATTGGTGCAGTGGTGTGTGAGAAGAATGCAGCATTTGCTGCACATGTCGCAGACCCTAGTGACAATGCGGATGAATATGTGGAAGATTTGTGCGGTGTTACACAGTCCGGAACAAGTGTGAAGATCTGATTGGATGCAGAACAAAGTACCCCATAACTGGAGAAACACGGAGCCACGTTTAAACTGCGGCAGTTGTATTGATCGCTCCAGAACGTTATTTTATGATTCCTGACTTAATCTCCTGGTAACACTAGCACAGTTTCGATTTGTACTAAAGCGCTATATGCGTGCTCTCAAAGTGGGTTAAAAACTTGGACCAATTTGTCTATTCCGTGTACAACAATATTATGAAGCCCCGCAGTCCATTGAGTTAAATAATCCTACGTATTGGTCTCGGTCGTTTAGTAACGCAAGGATGACTCTGCTAATAGTTATACTCATTCCCAGACTACAGCTCATAGCAAACAAGATAGAAAACTACTTATTGTAAGAGGTGATCATTGATACCAAGATACCCTTCCTCTAGAACACCCGGTTAAAGTAAGGCTCAATGTGGCTAACCGGAAGAAGAGGACTTCAGTCACGACGTACCTTTATACCTAACCTGGTATCAGCTGTACCAGAAGCTGCACTAGAAGTCGGCGACCTTGGGCGGCGATCGATATTGTGTGGTGTCTAGGGACAGTCTAGTGAGGACCTCATTGTTAGGATGAAGGGAAGTACATTTGAGCCTGAGGGTACGAAGCTCTATCTTATAGAACGCGGCGAAGAGGATAAGGGGTCATTCCTGGCTGCCAACCTATCGCATGTGGGAGGCGGGTCTTCATGTTTGCGGCCTCAGGGAGAGCCAATGCGCGTCCAACAGGCCGTAGTGAAGCTGTTCATTTGTGCAGCTGGGAGTCATGCGCTTCTTCATAAACGAGGAGCTGTTTAGCTTGTACTGAACTCGATGGATGGGAAAGCCCATACGGCTATTACTGGAAAGTGTATGGAGAATTATCATAATCTTTGTCCTAACCCTGAGAGCGCCTCCGGATTCCAGCGTCGACATATTGCTACAACCCAATCACTCCGTAAGCACTGCACTAGCAGTAACGCACTTTACAGCAGTGTCCTTCCGGGATCTCACACCGTTTGGACACGTCCATGCAGTACCACAAATCACCACGCTGTCACGTTCGATACTCATGTCTCCAGTCCTTTTCGTTACCACGGAAGTTTCACTGCACACCTTCCTAGGCCTATCCCCCTGCCATGTTTAACCCTAACCTGTCTTTAATCACGTCCGATACTTGGAGTGTTGTGTCTCTCATATGTGACACTATCGTGTGTCAAGCTTCCCCGCCATATTTAACGGATGCATGTCGTTTGCGTCTGAGGGCAACCCATGCTGAGAACTCGTTCACACACCCACAGTGAGGTGTGCTGCGGCCTTCCTGTGACTATTCCTTCCCAGCAGTTTATGTGTCGCAGAGACAACAGGGCGGGAGTGATGCACAGTCTTTATATATAACGAACAACAGGTTCACAAACCAACACGCACCCGCGAACGTATGGCGGACATATCCGATCCGCCACACATTGTTCTTTCGCTCGGAGTCACTTTCATGCCCCGACTTCAGCAATCCGCAAGGTGTCTCTTCGCCAATTTGGTCTCCTGCTAGCTCTTCCGCTCGTCGTATTCTGCTCGGGTTAGGTTCCTTCTAATGCTCTTCCCTTGCCTAATCAGGGACGCGTGGCTTTCCTTAGGAAGATAAGGGAAGCCGTGGCCAAAGGCACATATCTCCGTAAAATCGGGCCCATACCCAACACGTACCCAGCACCTCTCGGGCTGCGCCTGATATGGATTGTCGTCCGTTGACCATTTACGGATTGTCCCGCAGAACTCCAGAAGCCTGGTCACCTTTTGAATCTGGTGTTCTCGCTAGTATTCCTACTACTTTTCGCAGCTTGTATGTTCCACTTGTGCTTCTTGCTTTGCGTGCCACTACATACGTCCGCACTCCAAGATCTGTTTCCATGGAAGTTCTTGGTCGTAGAGGAGCTGTATTCACCCGCTGTTTGGCTATGTAGGGGGAGAAATCTCACCGAGCTATACTGTACCTACTGTTTTAATGCAGAGGTGCCTGAAGGCCGTATTTTTCATTAGTCTTTGACAGTTGGGCGAGAAAGCTGATTGCCAATGCGCGCGTGTTTGCCACAAATCGTGCTTGGGAAAAACCCTACGAGCGAGTTGCCAGAGTCCAGCCGAAAGCTGATGAAATCGCTCATCAGACAGCAGGAGTGTTACCAAAACCTGACGAGAAGCTGATAAAAGCGCGCGTCAGACATCACGTGCGTTGCCATGCATCGGGTTGGCGGACGAAGACTGGCTTGCCCCGAGCCAGACGATGAACTGAACAGACGCAGCAGACAAGCAAGTGTGGAGCGTGGGCTTACAGCTAAATCCGCCAGGTGAAATTTAGAGGATTAGTGAGGCCGACATATAAATATGAGCGTTATCTGTCCTAATACAACTCTGGTCGGCTGAGACTTCTTCTGTCTTCCTTCCTGTCGGGTTTGCCAAGGCGTCAAACAGAGCAGGCGTGAGGGCGCAGATTTACCAGCAGGCGTGAATCAACCAGACGGTTGCCGGCACAGCGTTATAAGCGTGCTGAATAGCAGTTCCTTTGATCATAACGATCGGATGAAACTGCCATTTGCTTAGGCCACATAGCACTTCAAGTGGGCACATAAACCAGCCTTTATATTAATACATGGTATACATTTCCCATATATCTTTCATTGTAGTGCTGCATGTTTCTGCATATAAAACTGTGGATGAAATTCCGTTTTGTTAAATTCAGTGCTAACAAACACAAGATATTAGTAATGCAGACGTATCCGAGAGACTTGTGGGCAGCTTGTTCAACCGGGTGAAAACTAAGGTGCGTAGAATTTTGTGTACACGGAGAGTGAAACGAAATTGACTTATACCTGTTCTGTACAAAGTGTATAAAAAGTCATGTCCGTTGCTATTCCCTTGTTCGGTTAACAAGGGGCAGATCGTGGGGAGTCACGAGAGCGCACCAAATTGTCAATTGTCCGATGCCAGATATTGTTCTCTAAATTTCCCTCACTCGGCCACAGGGGGGAACACCTACATTAATGGCGGAATACTAGGCCAACAGGCCTGCATCTTCGGTACTTGTGTATTGAGGTTGGATGGACAAACAGACCAAGATGGATATGCGTAGCCACACCAATATTGCAATACCAGAGGAACGTGCCAGCATCTGTCAGCGTAACCAGGATGGATGGGAAGATATAACAACCTGCAAGAACAGCGTGACGAACGCATTCGCCGCACTGCTTGGTCTAGGCACAATCGATGAATACCCGCTATCACGCCGGTTAATAAGCTAGCTACAGCGAGCCCTGTCCTTTCGCTGTGTTAGCGATGGAGAACGAACACACTCTGCAACTGCAGTCTCCTAAGGTGCCTGTGGACCAGGGTGTGATCCTTCTGCGATATTTTGGTGAGTGCAAATCAAACGCCGCCGTAAAGGCTCGCCGCTACAACGTATTAAACAACAAAATGAGGCCCAGGAAAGCGTGGTACGTGCGTTGACTGGAGGAACAATTTGACAGTATTGGAAGCGCGTGCGCCGCCAAACGAACTGGACGGCATCCTACCGTTCATCATCATCATCATCATCATCATTATACATGTCAGCTTGAGGTGGTGAAACACCTCCGCTATTGTACCGCAATACATAAAGGAAATACATACATATATACAATAAATAAAGAAAAAATAAATACGACAGTTGCGTGCCAGCTGAGCTACCAGCAACGGATAGGCATCGTTGCGGTAAGCTACCAGGCAACTACTAGGCAAAAACAAAAATTTAATTATGTTTTACCCTACGAAATGAGATGGTAGATGGTGGGGGAGGCTAAAAGGGATGGGGAGGGACAAAGAAACGCACAGCAGGAACGCCACTGAGTTCGGCTCCTTGCCATGTCAGCAAGTGTATCCAGCCAAATGTGTTCACCGTCTCTTGGACCCCAACCAGGGAGCCGTGAAGCTCCAACCGAGGCTAGCTCCGAAGTGATGGACTTCATTCCTCTGAACCAAGTCATCGATTGGCCACCTCTCCTCTTCTTCCACCCACATCCCCGGTGAGCAAACAACGCACGTTGTGGAAGTCGATGGGCTGGCATGCGCAACACGTGGCCCAGCCATCGGAGCCTGGTGCGGGAAATAACGGTGCTGAGCGGTTCATTCCCTTTTCCTGGGCCGTAAACAAGGCGTCGAACACGCTCGTTACTCATGCGGTGTTCCCACCAGATGTGAGCCAAACTGCGAAGGCACCGATGGTCGAACGTAACTAGCCTCTTCATGTCCACCGATCTTAGGGGTCAGGTTGCGCAACCCTACAGTAAGGTCGAAAGTACCGCTGCATTACACACTCTACCTTCAGGGCGAGAGTAATGTGGCGCCGCCGCCATAGGTGGCGAAGATTAGCGAAAGCACTTCGAACTTTCGCTATACGGCTCGTGATCTCGTCTTCAATCCCAAGGACGCTGATGCAACTTCCCAGGTAACTGAATTTCTGAACGACTTTTAGCTGATTCCCACCAAGGGTCAGCACAGGGGGCGATCCCTGCCAATCTTGGAGGAACGCTTTGCACTTCGGCGGTGAAAAACAAAGCCCGAAGCGACTGACAGCCAGTGCTAATCTGTCCAGCGCGGCTTGACACGTCTGGGAGCTGTCACAGATGAGGGCAATGTCGTCTGCATACTCCAATTCAAGAAGTCGTTCTCATGGGAGTAGCTCCACACCTTCCAAGTCATGTCCTGTAAATGCAAACTCCATGGCTTCGTCAATAGCGAAGTTGAAGAGGAAAGGTGATAGCGGGCATCCTTGTCTCACACCGCTGGAGATATTTAAGGGTGGCGACAGCTTGCCGTAAGCCCTCACTCTGCCCGTGCTACTCGCATATAATGCTTGGATAATATTTACATATTTCTCGGGCACACCTTTCATGAGTAGACAATTCCAAACGGCACATCGATCAACCGAATCGAAGGCACCTTTGATGTCGAGGTACACGACTACGGTGGGCCGCCAATATGTGTGACGGTGCTCCAACAAATGACGCAACGTGAAGATGTGGTCGATGCAACCACGACCACGACGAAACCTGGTTTGCTCCTCACGAATCTGGCTTTCACGAGCGCCAGTCAGTCTGTGAAGAATTATGGAGGCGAGTAATTTGGAGGCGATGGAGATCAGACTGATTCCTCTATGGTTGCCGCATTCCGAGCGCGAGCCGCTTTTGAAGATGGGAACAATAACGGAGCGGCTCCAGTCGGTTGGGACAATCTCCTGCTCCCACAGTTTCACTAGTAATTCATGTAAAGCATCAACAAGAGCAGAGCCTCCGAATTTGAAGAGAGCTGAAGAAAGATCATCTGGTCCCGCGGCTTTGTTCAATTTCAACAGTCCGATCTCACGTTCGACTTCTGAGCGAGAGGGTGGATCCAAAAGGACAGCCCACGGAGCATGGCGTTCAGTGACCGGCGAAGAATCGAACAATTCTAGCCGATTAAATTGCTTTTCAAAACGCTTAACCCAAGGCTCCAAACGTTTTGACAAATTGTAGATACGCTGTCCACTCTCATCACAAATTGTTTCACTAACACCAGGTCTCCTGACGCCCGTTTCCCGTATCAGATGGAATAACTTACGATGATTGCCAAGGGCAGCGGCCACTTCCATCTCTGACGCACGAACAGACCACCAAGATTCGCGGTCTCTCTTCAGGCTAGCACGGAGTTTTGCCCGGAGCTCTTTGCGAGTTTCATTGTGTTCACTTCCAGCCGGGATATGCCGGCGAGCGTCGATAAATTCCAGAGAACGAGAAGAGACCCAATGTCCATGTTGGCTATTAGACATACCACATGAGGATTTGCCTGCTGCTAGTAAGGTCTGGCGAACATGTGACCAGTGACCATCAATTGTCTCCAATGAGCGATTACTCAACTCGCATGTCAGCGTACTTCGATACGCATTCAGAACAGCTGGCTTTGTCAGTTGGTTGGTGTCAATCCGCTCACATCTTCGTCGTGGGCGTCCGCCAAAACGCATCCGCATATCAGCACATACAAGTGCATGATCGGTGTCCACACATGTGCTCCAACTCGAGCGACAATTCTGGATGCAGCCTCTTCCGCGGTAACTGATGGCAATGTGATCGATCTGCGTCCAATGCTGGTTCAAGGCTGGTGGGCGCCAAGTCACTCTCCGGCTGGTGCTGTGTCGGAAATTAGTGCTCGCAAGAAATGCACGAGCATCTTCACACAAATGAAGTAACCGCTCACCGTTATCATTACGGGAGCCTACACCGTGTTGACCGCCCAGATGCAGTTCATTAGTGGACAACTTTCCAACTTGTGCGTTCATATCCCCCGCCAGCACAACAATGTCCGTGCTTCTTCTGTGGCGAAGGAGCTGGGTCAGTTGGCGGTAAAAGTAGTTCTTTACCGAATCGTCGATACAATCTGTGGGCGCATAGGCAGCGATGATGAATAGACATCTATTAGTACCGCGCGACTTCGAAGCTTTAAACGAGCCAGCCAATCGGACCGCACACATCCGGCTACTGATTTGAATCCAATCAACAAGAGCAGCTTCAGCCCGGGGACTCAGAGCAATGCCAACACCAGCTTGGCCGGTGCTCGAAGCTGCATCGTCACCGGATAGGCGCAATGAGAAACTACTGCTTGCGTCACCTGAAGGAGATCGCAGAGTGAGCACAGTGCTCGAGTCTTGCAGGCGAGTCTCTGTTAAGCAGCAGATATCGATCGAGAGGGTCTCCAATGTTCGGGCAAGTGCTGCCTGTTGACCGATTTGTAGCAGTGTGCGTACATTGAGGCATGCCAATCTGGAGGAGAATCGAGGGCTGCAAATGGAAGCGGATGAACTGGAATGGACCGCTTGGTTGGACATTGGCTTGTCGACAGGAGAGGAGTGACGCTCCGCGTTCACATTTGAGTTGAAATTAGAAGGTAAATGCCTAGCAAAGCATGTTGTGGGAGGGGCAAGAAACCGGGGGTTGAAAACTGGGGGATATAAGTGAAGTTGGAAGAGGACGGTGAGAGTGAAAAAGCGTAAGAGGGGGAATAAGAAGAAGGGAAGGCTTGAGCAGTAGCATCCCAACCCCTATCCACCCTGCTCGATGCTGCAGATAGGGCACCGTTGATTATCCTCTGCGGTGGCCAGAGCATCAAGGACTTGTTTGAAGTAAGATTCGTAGTATTGCGTGGGCAGGATACTGTCAGGTTGCCCAGGCCTAGACAGGAGAACGATTAGGGTTCTCAACCAAAGCCTTTGATTCAAAAACCTGACCGCGAGGCAGCGGATTTGGTGGTGGGCTACAAGGAGTCGGTTTTAAGTAATAAGGTGCCACCCTCATTCCAACCCCCAACCTGGAGGACCAGGAGGCTGAGGTTGTCTGGCCTCTAACCATTGACCAATCTGGTATGAGTGACTCAGAAGGTGCAAAAGCACCACCCAGCATAGCTCAATGGTTCGCTGAGGCACACAAACCATCGCACCACGATAAGGTCCAGCTTCATTGCTATGGCATTCTACCGTTACGGATGGGGGGTCAGCTTTCGTTGTTGTCGATGAGGTAATCCGAAGTAATGATCTAAGCATTCGTAGACGCGCCCAGCATTGTGCCACCCCACCATCTTCTGTACATTGTATACTGAAGAAGGGAAAGTTCCGAAGATATCGTGCACTGCAGGTACAAGCTTCCAAGCAATGCGATTCGTAGAAGCATCGGGAATGTTCCCGTTGGTATCTGGCTAGCTGGTCGAACAACCTGCAGTGGTGCCAGCTGGGTGGTTCGGGATACTTTTGCTCCAGTTAATAGTTCGGCGGCAATGTTCCAAGACGTGGGGGGTTTCGCTTGTCAAAGGTTCTTCCTGTAAAATGCCGCAACTGTCTGCTTAACAACACAGTGACATGACAAATACCACGCGCCACTAACAAAGTCACTGACTTGCACGTTTCGTAGACGTCAACCACTTCAAAATTTCATCTGATCCCCAGCTATTTTGGCGCATTCATCAAACAAACACACAAATTTACAGGAATACTAACTGATTCACACAACACGATTAGTTACACATCCACCCACATAAATACTACACATACCTGCACGTATACATCCAGAAGGTACTGGTTAAATCGTAACATTACTGTACCACTATCGATGTAACACGTTTGTATCTCCATGATCGTGCATTTGCAGGCGTGTGTCGCACCATCGAGAATAAAACATTTATTTATTTATTTAGTTATCAGGGACGTGCGTTCGATTATGTTTATGGATGAGGCACTCTTCCGTCTGCGTGGTGCAGATAAGCGGCATGTTTGGGCTATCAAGAACGCACGACAATGCATCGCTTCCTGTGTGCAACATGGCGCACAGCTCATTGCAAGCGCTGGGTCGACAGGCCGAAAACTTCTGGGAGCATTTTTCTTTTCTAAGGTTGTGACAGATAACTTGATTGCAAAATAAACTAACGCATCTTCCAACAAAGAAATGTTGCAGACCTGCGTCATTCCACAGCTGCAGGCCGAAGGGTTATTGAGTACCGTTTGATGGCAGCAGGATGGTGCGCCTGCACATTCTACACAAACGGTACGTGAGTATTTGAGCGAAACTTTTGTTAATAGTTGGATAGGTCTGGGAGGAGCAATTGAGTGGCTTGCACGGGTAACGGATTTGAACCCGTTGGATTTCTTCCTATGGCGGTACTTGAAACGTCGCGTTTATAAAACTAGGCCCACTTGTCGGGAAGAACTGACAAGCAGCATCGTCAAGGAATGTAGCGGGATCTCGGTAGACACTTTGCAGAAAGTGCTAACCAATAGCATCCGGGGAATGCTACAATGCAAACAAAACCACGGCGGTCATTTTGAATATCCACTTCCTTGTTTTTATTATCGTGAAACATACTTCACGTACATATGCGTAAAATGCATACCGAGTAATTTCACGCCTACATTGTTGCTATGAGTAATAGTGACAATACTTCGTCGGGCTAGATGAATGTTAAGAGAAAATATAACAAGACGGTAACGTGGAAAGATAGCCGGTACGAGTTAGATGTACTTATAGATCAGTCTCTGCCCGATTTATTCGCTTGTTCGGAAATACGGTTGTCTCAGTCCATCAAGGATGCTAACTAGACAATATTTGAGCGCGATCGCTCAATTGTCCGCCAGGGTTGAGAGGTCGCTGTTAATGTTTATTGTAAACTTGACGTCGCTAAATGAACCGTTGAAGCTCCGTAGGCTTTTTTATGCGCTTGTTCCAAAAACCATGTTTTAGTTTATTTTTTATCATCTTGAAGTAAACCTTGTGATGATGGAGGGGGACACGCAACCTCAGTTATCCCCGCGATTTCCATTGAAGTGAAATTTGTCTTTCGGTCAAGAGGACCGTAGCTGTAGGAGATAGAAATTGAGGGCTGCCCGCCCAAAAACACTGCACTCCTATGATGCGTTTTGATTTTATTACATCTTATCAGATAGAGTTTGCATTGTGCGCCATCCCATGCAGCATGGCAGCTGCCATTTTGCTTGACCACAATGAGCTGCTTGAGGTGGGTCATGCATGAGAGCATCTTATTCCGCATGCACCATCGGGGCCTGTGCGTTGTGTGTTATTCTATTTACGTGTTTAGTCCCGCAGCGAGCAGATATCTTGCACTCCAAAGAGCTACCTGGAGAACATCCTAGGCGTTCTCCAAATAATATACTGCAATCGGGTTCTCAAGCCGATGTTTAATACATGATATTACACAATTTCAACCAATCCACAATTGTTAACTCGACCTAAAAGTCAGTAACACGACTTCCATTATTTTACACACGGTAGTCTTATTTGTAACACTGGTTGCGCGCAATTCCTCATCAGTCAACAAGACAAATACGCTTAACAATGTGGTCCATCAACAATCGCCACACGCTGATTGCTACGGGTTATCAGGATACGTTATTTCGTCTGACAACGACAAAACTAAAGCAATATGTATGACCTCCCAATGACATCACTATTGCTTAACCGCCATCGTCTATTCTTGAATGTGGGCACAATGGTTTCCGGATGCATGGAAATGACAACACCAGTTCAAACCATATGCAATTAGGTCAATGAAATAAAAGTGAGTTGCAAACCAGTGAACTGCAGTGAACGTGTGTTATAGCCCCTCAAAGCGAATAAACAGTTGAGGATGACATGTCCATAACAAAAGTGCGAAGTTCTGTGGGCAAATCAATAGCTCAGCAGCCAGTTCGACCTGCTGATTTTGCGCATTGTGGCAGATTCGGATGTTGTCTGTGCAGACTGCATCCTATCTACTATTCATTTTAATACGTATTCTAGGTTATATGCTGTCATATGCCTTCGATATGTGTGACTGCAACGTCTTCTTTAGCACCGCATGACTAGTGGACCGCTGAATCTCAGTCGATTTGAGACCAATGGCATTGCAAGTGGAGCAGCCCTCTGTATGCTGTAGTTCACGTACATCTTCATGTTGTTTGCACAACT
>OX104064.1:85344642-85459852 GCA_944474145.2 Dicrocoelium dendriticum
ACCCCATACTGAGGCTGATGCGGCATTCATGATGCTTCGTCACCGCAGTTGGGATAAACCAACTTACACATAAACTAAGTTTTTAATGTGGATAAAATTTGTTACATTTTAGTCGGCTTGTGCTGCGTACTTCATAATTTTCTCCCAACTTGCACACGTCGCTCATGCAAATTGTGGTAAATTTGCTTAATTGTATCGCGTGGTATTTTTTAAATAACTCGGATATTTTGTACTTATCACGGATTCACTTATAACCAATTTCTTCTATATGCTCATTTAGCGAGTGTTTATGTCGTCATATGCGTTTACTTTATTCGATATCGGCATTTTGTGTGAGTGACTGTTGTTTGACATCCCAGGTGTGGCTGCGCTTGGTGTGCATGTTGACAAGGTGCCTACCTGTCTATTACCCACTACCTCGTCCATACTGGCTCCAGGAGACAGTTGGTCGTTGCTAGAGGGGACGGGGTGCACGGTCCTTGTGGTCGTGCTAGGCTCGAAGAGTAATTCCATGCACTCAGTGTGGAGCGGACTACGGTCCAGCCACCGCCTTGTGTGCACTTGATTCTCCAAATACAGCGTGCTTGTGTTTGCCTGTGAAGGAGTGTGGGCCGTCTCCGTTGATGAAACGTGGCTCCCATCCACATGCCTCCCGGTCTTATTCCTTCTGGTTTACACTGGATATGGGGTGTGTGGTTGGAAATGTGGGTGGTGCAGCGCAAGCCATCCATGGTCCCTCTGTAGGCGCAGGCGTCCTGTGGCTTGCCACAGTGACAGGCAAATCCGAAACCGGATGCCGCCAACCATGGAGGACTAGTAAGTACTAGTCCGAGATAGTGCGCTTGATCGGGAGCGGATATGAGGCAACTGAAGTCGGACACAGCGGAGATATATTCGTAGGGCCACAAATATGTGGAGGGATGAAACGAGATGGGAGTAAACGTGTAGCGCGAGAAGTTACAGAGCAAGCAAATCTCGAGCCGGATGTAGATCGGCAAAGCCTTAACGTAAGGTAGATAAAAACACGAAAGAATAAGATACAATTGATCAAGGAAATTGTACATAAAACCTAACACTATCTTTTGGGGCGCTACAGAGCTCCCTCCATTAGGCTGAACAAAAGAAGCCTCCAATGTCGAAAATGACGGGTAAATCGAAGTTAGTTGGGCAAAATTGTGTCGAATAAGTGAGTGAGTAGGCGGTTGCTTCAAATGGGAGTTCGTCGGAAATCGGAGTCAGTTGCGCCGTTTCGTTAGTTATTATTTATTGATTGCAGGGCAGGTTGCATTTCGGCGAGCCGTTGGTGTGGGCTTGTCGGACTACAAAAAACAGGCTACCACCGAAAAAGGCTGACGAGACCACAACCTCCTCTCCTGCCAAACGGTGCGCTTGGGAGTAGTATCTCATCCGCCGCACCCCGCCGCGCCCCAAAACGACTTTCATCCCATGGAGAAACTACCCTCGTCCAATGAAGAAATGACCCTCGTCCGAAGGAAAAACGACCCGCGTTCGCTTCCGACTCCTCGTTGACTGCAGCGATCCTCGAACACGTTGCTCGTGAGCGCCAGTCATTCGGAGGGGACGGTTGGGACATGCAGAGAGGAGAACGCAGAAAGCACACAAAGAACATACTAAAAGAACGAACCAATGATCTGCGTGCCAAAATGTCTACGTTTTGGGTTTTTGTCTATTTTTGCCAAGAGGTTTTTCGAAGTTTTTGATTTTTTTGTGTTTGCAAAACGTTTATCGACTAAAAAACGGAGCAAATAGTTACGATATTTACAAACCTAAAACTCTTTACACTGTACGTAATCGTAAGAGCGAACGGGCTTGCGAACCTCCCGACTACGGCGGCTGGTCGTGGGAGGCCACAGGCTAGGTTCCGCAGATATCGGGACGGCTGAGGTTTGCGGACCGGAATGGTGAACTGGTTCGACGACATTAGGATGTTAAAAATCGGTGCGGTTAGGTGGAACCTCGCACGAAGTATGGTTAGACAATGGGGGCGAGGTAGTTTTCTCCATAAAAACTGGTCTTAGATGGTCGATGGTGACGACTTCGCCTCGACCACCGCGGTCGATCGTTAATGTCTTATTTGTTCGGTTGATTACTTTGAAGCGTACGATGTACGGCGACTGCAGAGGCTGTCGAACACAGACTACGCGAAGCAGTACATGTAAGTAACTAAGTAATTTTCAGGGTTCGTACACTTGTCTCTTCTGTAACCGTGAAGCAGGTGGGCGCAGCTCACTCTTCTAGTTTCTCCAAGCTATCGCTGTGACTTCCATAATCGAAGGACGAAGTGGACGGTACCGGCCCTGCCAGCTGTCTGCGCAACCGCATTGTGCAGCCGTAGACTAGCTGCGCTGACGTTGCGTCGAAACCTGTTTTAGCCGCGTTTCTCGAACCTATGATGACGTGGGGAAGGGTTTCGGACCATGAAGGATCTGCGTGCGCACGTACTGCTGCCTTCAACTGGCTGTAGAAACGCTCCACCATGCCGTGAGCGGCCGGATGATAAGCCGTCGTTTGAACATGACGGCAACCTAAATCCTTAAGCAACGTGTCAAAAGTAGACGATAAATGTGACCCTCGATTCCTGGTCACGATGGCCGGACAGCCGTATTAAGCTACTCAGCGCTCCAAAAATGCCTTTGCTACTGTTTCCGAAGAGCATTTCGGAATCGGTATATCCTCTGGCCACCTGGAGAATCGGTCGATGCAAGTTAGTAGGTATACCGAACATTTCGAAGGCCGCAGAGGGCTTTCGATGTCGATGTGCACGTGGTGAAAACGTGTCTGGCGTTGGGCTTTTCGTGCGCTTGTGAACTTTCGCGTGTTGACATGCAAGGCACGCAGCTGCCCATGTACGAAAGTCGCGATTGACATGATGCCAGACGAAGCGTGCGGTTACGAGTTTGACCGATGCACGGACGCCTGGGTGAGACAACCTGTGCAAAGTTTCGAACACGTGGGACGAGTGGACACAGCATGCCCGGAGATATGTCGCAACGTATGCTTCCGTCTGATGATGTCAGCGGAACGACCGTAGTAGACCAACCTCAGGGTTATTGAGTGGCGCTGCGGCCATGGCTGCCAGGTCGATGTCCGTGCCTGCTTCAGTAGAGGTCGCTTGAATTCGGGAAAGTGTGTCGGCAACGGGGTTGTGCACACCTGAGACATGTCGTATATCGGTCATAAACTGAGCGATATAGCGCGACTCTCTAGGAGAGTATCGGTCGGTAGTCGCCCTGAGCACGTAAGTCAGCGCTTTGTAGTCAGTGAAAACAGTAAAGCAGCTGCGTTCTAAGACATGTCCAAAGTGACGTACGGATAAATAGGTGTATAAAAGTTCTCTACCGAAAGGACTGTAACGAGACTCGACAGGCTGCAAGCGCCTGGAGAAAAATGACATTGGCTGCCAAGTGTCACTTACCTTTTGCCGCAAGATCGCTCCAACTGCGACCTCGGAAGCGTCGGTACTAGGCGACAGTAGGGCTGCCGGATCGTGATGGGCTTATAGAAACTAGGATGGCTATAGCTTCTTTCAAAGCTTTAAACGCAGTAGGTGCTGCTGTCGGAAAATCGAATTTCTTAATGTTTTCTCGGCGAAGGTCCGTGAAGGGCTGCATAGGTGACGCGCATTCTGGTATAAAATGATGAAAAAAGTTGACGAGCGAATCACATTTTCTTAGCGGCTTGAAAGAATGAGGCGCGGGATAGTCGATGATGGCCGTAATTTTATTCTGGCGTGGCATGACGCCTGCAGGAGAGATTTGATGGCCGAGAAAACTGACCGAATCGACACCAAACGAACACTTTTCTGCGTTGATCATTACCACATGTTGGGATAATGCTCGTACCTTGAGCAAGTGCCACTCGCGTGAGGAGCTCGCGATTGGTATGTCATCGAGATAAGCACAAGCGAAGTCCAAACCACGACAAACTTGACAGGTGAAACATTGAAAAGTTTGTAGGCGTTTCTCAGACCAAGCGGCATGCGCAGAAACTCAAACAAACCAAATGAAGTCGTCACGGTGGTTTTAGCGATGTCTGCTTCGACTACCGGAAATCGCTTGTACGCCCGCACTAAGTCAATTTTACTGAAAATGTTTTACCTGCTAGACTAGCGGTGAGATCTACGATAGGTAGGATCGGATAGCGGTCAGGCGTAGTCACGTTCTTTCGGGAACGATAATCGCCACAAGGACGCCAGTCCTCCATTGTCTTCTTCGGAACCATATGGAGAGATGACGCCCATGAGCAGTTGGATGATCTGATGATACCGAGCTGAAGCATGTGATGGAATTCAGCTCTTGTGGCACGTAACTTGTCGGAGGCGAGTCGTCTCGGTGGGCAATCTTTGGCCGACAGCGAGTGACAATGTGATGAGCGACTTACCTCGGGGATGACGGAGGCTCTGCAGCTGGGCGTACCAGTCGCAGGTAGTCAGACAGTAGGTTCGCATAATCTGGAGGAACCTCGGCGATTCGGAACACGGGACTGATTATCGGGGCGTCTGAAATAACACCTTCAACCCCTAGCGTAGTACCGTTGTCTAAAAGTCTATGGTGAGCAGCATCAACATGCAACCCAAAATGTCGGAGGAAGTCGATACCGAGAATTGCGAAGGGTACAGACGCAACCACGATAACCTACTGAAAATCTCGGCGAAGATTGAGGTCCTGATTCATCGTGCGCTGACCGAATGAAGCTAGCGGAGAACCGTTAGCCGCACGCAGGTTGTACGCGGGCTTTGAGTGCTTGTCGCTCATGTTCGCAGGGATGGCACTGACCTCCGCTTCCGTGTCGATGAGGAAAGTGATGGAAGAACGTCAATCCTTAACGTAAAACAGGCGAGAAATTTGCTACTAATGGATGTGTGGGTCGTGTTAGTATGCGGGCTATTCGATTTCCTTGAAGTGGCTGAGTCGTGCCTAATGCAGGCTGTCCGATAACGTCTAGCTTTTACACCATATTGGCGGTGATACCAACATAATTCTTCCACGGGGTTAATATTATCTGATTGAGAAGGTGAAGAGAAAATGCTGCGCTTCCGTGTCGAACGAGGCAGACAGGGTGCAGGCATAGATTGAGGTGCGATGAAAGGTAGCCCAAACGTTGTCAGCGTCTGACCGCGGCACATGCTGCTTCGAAGTCTTCACTGCTGCTATCCTGCTGCGAAGTACCGCACTTTCCTTGTCTTTAGGGTCAGATCGGCCTGACGACTTAGAGCAAATAAAAGACTCGGTTTTAATCTGTGAGAATATGTCACCAAAGACACTGGTCATCTGCTGCGGAAGACGTTCGAAAGCGGCGTCTGCTTTAGTAGCTAGTTTTTTCAGGGGGTAGCTAGCAACATGGACAGCATTACCGGCAGTAGCTCTGGGAAACGTGCAAAACACAGCTTTTTTATCCCTTCTTCGCTCAAGAATAAGGGATCAGCAACGCGCTGAATTCCGCTGAGCAACATCGACGTCTTGCGATCTCCCAACGTGAGACCATTGAGCTGTTCAAATCGAGCCCGTTCGTTGGGTTGTAACTCCTTTAAAATCGTATGCTTCACGGTTTCGTATTTTGCCTCATTCGATGAGCAGAGTAGAATGTTCTGAACCAGCGTCACAACCGACGAAGGAACGCATGGTACGAGCTGCTTGTACCGCGAACGGTACGCCCGAATGCCTTCATTTTCCAGTTAGATCTAGAATATCGCAAAGCAAACCTCTGGGCGTGGTTCCATGAAACTTGGAAAAGCCAAAGTAAGCGTGTCTACGATGTGAAACGATTCTGATGCCATTTTCGTATTGTGAGTCGAGAAGCTGAATAATGAACAAAACCACGACGAAACTAGTAAAATTGGGCAAGAAACAAACAAATAAACGTATTAAATTGAGAGAAAGGAACGAACTTACCAAAGAAATACAAAGGACGAAAGACGTTTAGATTCGCACGTGCGAATCGTGAGTCATCAATGTGTAGGACTAGTACATACTAGTCCGAGACGGTGCGCTTGATCGAGCGCGGATATCAGAAGGTAATTGAAGTCGGACACAGCGGAGATATATTCGATGGGCCACATAAAACGTGGACGGATTAAGCGAGACAGGAACAAACGTGTAACGCGAGAACTCAAAGTGTAGGCAAGTCTCGAGCCGGATGTAGATCGGCAAGGCCGTAACGTAAGGTAGATAAAAACAAGAAAGCATCAATGAACTTGTGCATAAAAGACAATAGTTTTCTTTTGGGGCGCTACACATACTCCAGACAATGTTCGACGACAGCCTGTGTGCCAAGAAGATGAACAGAAAAATTTCAAATCGCCTACACCCTCAAGTATACTAGCATAATGGTCAACAGAAGACGAGTGTTAGACAACTTTTACGCAGTCGTGACGGTCACCTCGTGTGAAGCGGAGTGCAGAACTTTCGTAAACAGCATGCACTTAATCTGTCAGTGGAGGATTGTTGATCATTTGTTATCACGAGCCACCGTTGGACGAAGTACGCGACTGATGACCTGAATGCCAATCCGTGTGATCAAGTGGGCGAAGAATTTGCTTTGTGTACCCCTTACACTCTTGTCGTGCCGTTTCGTGTTCTGACTTGAAAAACAAAGCTTTGCGCGTCGGTTGCACAGTGGCACAAGCCGACAACAGCGTTCACTCTTACCAGCTACGACGTCGCATGTTTTAGCTGTGTTGATAGTCACTCAGTTAGTATTCGCATTGCTATCTGACACAGGCACCTAGTGACCAAAATAATGGCACACCGGTACGACCGAAATAAAGCTTTTCGGGCAGCATGAGTTGCCGCATGAGTTGTTGATCACGATCAACCAGGCAAATGACTAACTAACTAATCACTATTGATTAGCCATCAGTGACGAATCGTTAGTGAGTGTTCAGCGAATTAGTCCATTTTCAATAACAAACTTTGCTATCTACTTTACTAATGCAAGCCTGAGAAGCAGCGCAGCTAGATGGCACCTCTATCGGCTCGCTCATCAATGGTTGTTCTTTTGAGTCAGTCAGTCGTTCACAGGGTCTACTTACAGAGATGGGTGGGCACTAAGATGGGATCATAGGTCAGCAGACCAGGCAAAATAGCCACTGAATGTTTACAAGGTAGAAGATACAAAACAAGCGATTAGTCTTCAGGACGTATCCATACACAGTTGCGGTGGGAAGCTGTCATCCAGGATGGAGTTGGAAGGGATGTTTGAAACAAGTGAGGAGCCACTGATATCTGTTCATGTTTAATCGGGAATCACACACCAAAGCAAGGTATCGAATGAACCGAATGGAGGTGCGGGTGAAACCTCTCGAGGGACTACCCTGCATGGAAGCAGGTCCCCAGGAGACGATTCCACGAATGGCCGTATTAATACACTTGTTCTTTCTTACCCTACTTCATTCTCCATTATATCTGCTGTGCTCCTGATTCCTAGTTACTTCATCTCTACCGGCATACTGTCTTACCGTTATTTCCTATTAACTTATTCCTTAGACCATAGCCTCGCTCTTAGTTGTGATGCACTTCCTCTCTACCTCCATGCCAAAAGTCGGATAACTATTGCACACTTTCCTAATCATCCTGTCTTTCGCGTCTTCTACAAGACTACGAAGCACTGAATTAGTCCTGACTTTTCAGTGAATAGGTGGTTATTTCTTTGTCTACTTATCCGTTTAATTCACTCTTTTCAACATTACCGTGTATAGTCACGCAAGCCCTAAATATCCACCTACAAGTGAAGGCTGAAAGGAACGTAACTGAGCTCACCCAGCATCTCAACCACCTGGCAGCCCAAAACACAACTTGATAAGTTCAACTCCATAATTAGACCAGGGAATGTCTAGACAGTACGCTATGCCTTAACTCCGTCGATGTGAATACTGCCTATATTATTTTGATAAAGCAACATGACTTTGCTGACCCGCTGGAGTTACGTTAATATAGTCTTTTCATTATTTTTTAACCCCCTAACACGCTACTCATGGATAGTTACAACTGTATTACTCCAGTCTGTTAAATAAGATTGTATAATACTCAAATGACTTTGATTAGTGACTCTAACTGTTTCCTCCTTTACATACTCCCTCACCCCTCCCCATCAAACCGCCCCATTATGGCACCCTCAAGCTTCACCGAAAACAACCAAATGAGAAGGCCCGCAAACTGGTAGCATACGGCGACAAGTCCTAAATGAAAATATCGGCAAACCATTCCTATTGTAACCCAGTGAAAACCCAAACCATTGACCACCTCGCATACCTGAGCTTGTTGCTCTGTAAAGATGATCCGTCCCTTTGTTGGCTCGGTTTCTCGGTACCACGAGAAATAAACCTTATTATTATTATTATTATTATTATTATTATTATTGTTAATCATTTTATTACAACTTGGAGCCCGAAACTGCACCACTGCTACCAGAAAGTGTTGAAACTACGAAATGTCAACCATGTTAGTTAAGTACATCACTTATTGATTTAATGATGGGTTGCTCAAAATAGGTGTTTTCTTTAATTGATCGATCGTAATTAATAATATGTTACTTTTTGTAACCTGAAGCAAAATATGCAATAGCTAACAGCTAAGTAACGTTACAACTCAAAAGCTATGGTGGGGTAACTGTTTATAATGTATCCGCTATGTGAGTAACAAGCTCAAATCGTTTGCATACCACTGCGCTAAAGCATCGCAGCAGCGTATAGTCAACTTCGGACATGCTGAAACTGGACCACTTCAGTAACTAAGCAATTTGTAGCGTTCACAGATGATGAAAGTAGACTGCAGTTATTACCGAGCTTCTCCTTCTTCTCGAGGTCAATCTTTATAAACACATGTATATTATCGCTCATGAGCAGGGCCAACAAGACTACTAACTTCATATCATCAACTCTATTTTATTGATCAGAACCTGATGCACCCACATCCGATGTTTTAGTTTATTGGATTTCGCACACACTTTATATGTATGTATATGTATGAGCCTGATGCTTGTAGGTTGTCAAAATAGCTGTTGATAGGGGAAGCAGATATTGGACTTGTTCTGGAACGCTTCCTCATTGATCCGGATTTACGTGAAACACTTGTACACCATCTTCAGTGATGGGTTAGTAAGAAATCTTGCTTTGCGCGTTTTGGTGATATGTTCACAATTTGCCATCTACAAAGTGAGGGCCATCGTCGTGCGTCCTGCAGTTTCGATGAGAACATCGTACCTTCGAGGTGGAAACAAGGTGTAATAACGCCCATATACAAAGCAGGAAGTCGATCGGATCCTGCCAATTACCGCCCCGTAACGCTTCTGCCTGTGATCGCCAAAGTCATGGAAGCGGTGATAGCAGATGCGTTAATGGGATACTTGGAAAACTACGGCATAATTGAGCCAGAACAGCATGGGTTTCGTCAACATCGTTCATGTACGACGAATCTGCTGATAGCTCGTGACAACTGGACCGAGACTGTCGATGAGGGAACAGGAGTCGATGTTGCATTCTTGGACTTTTCGAAAGCCTTCGATCACCTGGATCATCGAATCCTGCTCATTAAACTCCAACAGTACGGTATCGGAGACCCGTTGTTAGGATGGATCGGTAACTTTCTCTCTGAACGGCAGTTAGTAGTTAGAGTTCGATCATCCTTTTCCGATCCGATTCGAGTGGGATGCGGCGTACCGCAGGGTTCGGTACTTGGGCCTCGTTTGTTCCTGCTTTTCATTAACGATCTAGTAAGAGTTATTACGTCGAAATTCTTACTCTTCGCGGACGACCTCAAGGTTTGGCGGGCGATAAAACGATCGGACGACCAGGAAGTCCTACAGCGTGACTTGAATGAGGCCTGGAATTGGTCGGTGAGAAACGCGCTGCCGTTTAATGTGGACAAATGTCGCGTTGTTCATATCCGCCATCGACAAGTCCACATCTACAAGCTTGGGGCACACGATCTGAAGACCACCACTCAGGAACGCGACTTGGGTGTGCTGGTACAGGAAGACCTCGGGTGTTCCAAACAGTCAGATTCCGCTTCTAAAAGGGGCAACCAGCACGTTGGACTCCTGCGAAGAGCATTCGGAATTTTGGATCCATCCATCTTCTCTTTGATGCTGAATGCCTACGTGCGTCCTCACGTCGAATATGCAATCCAGGCCTGGCAACCCTGGCTAAAACGTGACCTTGCAGCGCTTGAGACCCCACAGCGTCGAGCAACGAAAATCGTCAAAGGCTTGCGCCACACTCCTTACCAGGAACGACTGGAGATACTCCGAGTGTTCAGCGGACGGTACCGGCGACTTCGTGGAGACCCCATACTAGTGTACCAGATATTGAGCGATCCCAGTCACGTATGCCGCCACCTCTTGAAGCTCAGCCCGAACACTAACCTTCGCGGTAACAGTTTAAAGCTGAGCCATCAGTACAGTCGTCTAGACTGTCGGAGAACCTATTTCTCCCTCCGGGTCTGCGGGCCCTGGAACGCCCTTCCAAACTCAGTTGTTTGTGCCCCCACATTAGATACGTTTAAAAAACGATTGGACGTCGCACTGAGCGCCCTGCGCTTTGTTTTATGAACGAAAACGCTTGTATATATTTAGGCTGACCAGCCTCTTTGGATTTATACCCCAAATTCACGGTCATAAATCTGTGAGAACCGGTGAGTACTCCATTTTGATTTGCTACCATCACCAACGATAACAATTTCTTAGCCAGTTTTGCGTCGTACCACTTTATCCCCCTAAAACTGTTATACTTCTACCTTTTATCTCACTGACACTCCTTAGTTTAACCACTTATGTGGTTTGCCAATTTGTCAGTATTTCTATTACCAACCTGCGGGACTCGTTAAGTGTATGCTTTTTTACCCGTCATATACCATTGTTCCATTATTGTTCCATTGGGGTTATCAGCCAACCTTCCGTTAAAAACTTCGACCTCAAAGCGGTGTGGCTATGTACTGGGCAACAGGGACTTCGTTCTTGAACAATGAATTTATAAGGCTTAAGAAGCGCTGCTTTACAAGTTCCATTGGACAGTTGATGGGGACATCGAAAATATAGTAATAATAATGATACTATTAATAAAATAACACTTAAACACGAAAAGGAGGACTTATTATTTGCTCCACTGTAGCTCTGCGATCCGCTTAGATTCACAGCACCTACAGTTAACATCAAATAAATCAAAGATACTCTAAGATTAAGGTTACGCAATAAAGTATAAGGGGATGAGTGCGTCATCCAACCGTCTTTTAAATACTCTTCATGTCGGTGCAGAGACGACCAATTCTGGGCGAGCATCCCACAGATGACATACATGAATGGAAAAGCAATTCCAGTGACAATTCAGACGGCTATACTGTTCTGCGAGTATCAATGAGTGACATCCCAAGTTTGTATTACTTCTGAGATGGAGTAAGCTGTGGCACACATGCTGTGCGCCTTGTAGAATTAAGTATGCCATAATCAGGTCGCCTCGTAATCTGCGATACCGTCCGCTGAATGCTGTCAATCGTTTCAGCCTCTACTCGTATAAAAGAATGCACATTCCAGTTACGTTCTTACATGCCGGACACTGAGGCTGCTCCAGTACGTTAAGGTCGTGTTTTAACAATGGATGCAGACTTGAATTGCGTACTCAACATGGGGGCGAGCAGATGCAATGAGGGTTTGTCGAAAAAAGGAGCTGTCTATTTGTCCGAATGTGCCTCGCAACAACCCGACATGCTGGTTTCCAGTGTTCGAGGCCTTTTAAATAAGTAAATAAGTGTTCTATTCTCGACAGAGCGAGGGATGTTTGCGAAGACATGGTTATGATAATAGAAACACGTACGGTCAGTAATTGCAGAAAACTGTCGTAAATTAAGCGTCTACCTTTTTACTGGATGCATGGTAGTTTTCTGTCTGTGTCTAACTGCGACGAATCTACGCAAATCCTAATAAATACTTCCTCTACGTACAGAATTAAACTAGATATATATATATATATATCAGTGGGGGGGGGGAGAGCGTATGATGCGTTGAGGCTGGTAGTGGCTAGATCATGACAGATAGTCTACCCACTGCTGCTGTTGTTGCGCCATTGGCTCATGTCCTGGACGCCTCCTCGTGGCGACCTCTGGGTGGGAGTTGGGTTACGCCCTTCTCCCTGCTAAGATCCAGGACCCCAATCCGCATGAGTCAGTGAACTGACCATGTGATAGACCCGCTGCATTTCCGGTGTACATTTAATCGAAGGCCTTGGCTGCGGACTCGAGCCGTTCTCCTGTCAGGTGTGGGAGCCCTGCCATTATTCTAGGCCATCCTCTTCGGAGGTTAGGAAGTGGTCGATGGCCCGCTTCCCGTAGAACCTAGCCATGGGAGACAACAGGTCTACGGGTTATAAGCTCAAAGCTCCATTGGCGTAGGGCAAGAGCACCACGCATTTTCTGTGACGATGGGAGGGAACCTGTGGGTGGTCAAGCCAAGCGGTCCCTGGTCACATTGGTGCAAACGCGCCAAAACCCATTTGCGTGTGGCTGTGGTCGCACATGTATCCTACTACGGTCGCAAACCATATATGAATCGTACTAGTACCTCCAAGGCTGCTTGTGACGACCTTCAATCTAATCCCAATCTACCTCTGCAATCACATCCCCGAGCTGGATCTGCTCTCCACTACTTTGTGGGTCAGGCCATTGAGCCAAAGGCTCTGGGCGCAGTATTTCAAGCAAACCTCCAAACCACCCACTGCCTTGTGGGTCAAGCTATTGCGCCAAAGGCTCCGGATGGAGTCCCTCAAGCAAACCTCCTAATCACAAACACCACCTCGCGTGCGATTGCACACCAATGCAATCGTATGCCTGCGCGCAAAGCACTCAGCATCCGGTGCTGGAACGTGCGCACACTACTAGACCGGAACTCCAGCGAGCGCGCGGAGCGACGCACTGCACTGGTCGCGATGGAACTGGCGCGTTACCACATCGACATTGCGGCGCTCAGTGAAACCCGGCTCGCTGAGCAAGGTAAGTTGCATGAAACAGGTGCTGGCTACACATTCTACTAGGTGGGCAACGCCGCCTCAACACCACGTGAACATGGGGTCGGATTTGCAATATCCGATCGCCTTCATGACCAGCTCGTGGGTGAACTAACGGACATCAGTGCGCGACTGATGACTGTTCGCCTACGACTCGGAAGAGGTAAGTTTGCACCTATATAATCACGTGCGGCCCGACCATATGTTATCCTGATGACACGCCTGATGAATTCTACACTCAGCTATCCTCCGCGCTACCGTCTGTGCCGAGGAGCGACCGACTGTTTCTGCTGGGTGCTTTCAACGCGCGCGTTGGGAGTGATGCATCGGTCCGCATGGCATTGGTTCAACGAATGCGAACGGTGACAGGCTACTCTCACTGTGTGCCACTCACGGCATGCCGATCACGAACACTCCGTTCGCGCTGAGTGCGAGTGATATAGCAACTTAGACACACAAACGGAGTGGTCTCGCTCACCTGCTCGACTATGTCATCGTACGTCAGCGTGGTATGCTTGAAATGCGTATGGCACGTGTACTGCGTAGAGCTGAGTGTGGCACTAATCACAAATTGGTGCGGACCAAACTGTACATATATTTTCGTAAATCTATGTATTGCACTCCCGCCGTGAATCGGCGTCAATTTAACATTCTCTCCCTCGGTACTGTGGAGTAATGTATTGAGCTGGAGAAGGCGATGGCTGCACGCTTGTTTGATGTGGACTGCATAGCCACAGTGGGCGACCTGTGGCACCACATTCGCGACCAGGTGACAGCTGCTGCCGAGGAGACCCTCAGGCGCGCAAACTGTAAGCGTCCTGATTGGTTTGATGAGAACAATGAGACGATTGGCGCATTGTTGTGTGAGCAGCATGCAGCATTATCCTGAACATGTGACAGACCCCAGTGACTTGGGACAGAATAGTCGGTTTCGCGGAAATCGACAGTGACTGACTCGCCAGCTCGGTCGCATTAAAAATGCATGGGTGACGGAGAAGGCGAAGCAAATGGAATGCTACGCCAAACGTCGCCAACACAAGGAATTCTTTGACCTTTTGAAGACGGTGTATGGACCGAGGTTGGAGCCGCTGAGGACACTGATCGATGGTAAGTTAGGCGCTACCTGCACACAGACTGCAGCTACAATGCAAGTCCGGCAAAAAGAACTTTGACTATTCCTTGAACAACCGTTCGGTGATTGACCGGCCTAATTTGAACGGCCTCAAGCAGCATGATGTGAAGGCAAGTCCGTCGGACACACCGACACTGGATGAGACGTAGAGAGCACTTGCTCAACGTTGAAACGGCAAATATACCGTGCCGACGGAATCCCGCCTGAAGTATTGAAACACGGCGAACTGTATTAATAAATGAGCTGCACCAGTTGGTGTAATGAATGTGGATTGAGGAGGTGGTGCCTGCTGTGCTGAAGGAAGCCCTAGTGCAACCACGATACAAGGGCCAGCGGAGCAAGCATTGATGCACGGATTATCGTGGCATCAACTTGCTGAGTTGTGTGGGCAAGTTGATTGCCCGAGTCCTGCTCAACCGTCTCGTCAGTCAGGTTGTGGAACCTAACGTGGCGGAAGAGCAGTGTGGATTCCGTTCGGGTCGCAGCACTATAGATATGGTGTTTGCGGCTCGTCAGTTGCAAGCGAAGTGCAGAGAACGACACCAGCCATTGTGCTCGCTTTTTGTTGATTTCACCAAGTCATTCGATACGGTGAACCGCGAGGCATTGTGGTTGGTGTTGGGTAAGTTTGGTTGCCCGTGTAAGTTTGTAAGTTTAATTGAATATCTGCACAGTGATGTGCGGGCGAGAGTGCAGATGAGTGGAGAGACCTCGGATGACTTTGCAGTTGTCTCCGGTGTGAAGCAAGTCTGTGTCTTAGCTCCTGCCCTGTTTAATGTCTATCTGCATGCAATGTTGTCTTGTGCTTTTGAATCGGCTTGTGCTTACGGTGTTTGTGTGGAGCACCGCATTGAAGGTGGGTTGCTGAGCATCCTTCTTTTCGGTTCGAGAACTCTACTCTGTGAGACGATCATCCGTAGGTTGCTGTCTGCTGACGATCGTGCTTTGTTTGCACAAAGCGCGGATGAGTTGCAGCACATGACTATTGCTCTAGTTTCGACAGCAGCCAGTTTCGGTCTTATCATCAACACAAGCGAAACTGTCTCTCTTTCAGCCTTCACCGGATGTGCAATCTTCAATATTGCAGCGATTCAGCATTGGTGATTTCGTATTGGAAACCACCACCCGCTTCTGCTACCTCGGGAGTGTGATGTCGACTGATCAGCAGCTACACAGTGAGCTGCGTATCCGCGTGTCGAAGGCAGCGGCAGCATTCGGGAATCTGGAGTACCGAGTGTGGAACAACCATCAGCTTACCATTGGCATGAAGCTGATAGTGTACAAATTCATGGTGCTGTCCATTCTTCTATACGGCAATGAAAAGTGGACGATATATCGGCGGGATGTGCCATATCTCGAGCTGTTCCATCAGCAGTTTTTGCGACGGATACTGAGCGTCGGATGGGGCTACAGAGTTGCTGACACAGAAGTGTTGCGTCGAAGTGGAATGTATGCAATGGACTGCATACTTTTGCTGTGACACCTGAGGTGGCTCGGTCATGTGAGCCGTGTGGATTCAACGCGGATACCGAAACATCTCTTATATGGCCAACTGAGTATTGGGAAGCGGCATGTGGGGAACCCAAGATTACGTAACCAGGACATGATCAAAGTGAGCCTCTCACGTTCTAATCTTGATTACGGGTCGTGGGAATCGAAGGCGGTTGATCGGTGTGCATTGCGTGATCTGATCACGAAGGCAGTAGCCGAAGTGCGGGAGTAAGACCACTTGCATGCAGAGAAGAAGCGGCAAGTGCGGAAGAAGCAAGCACCGATGGGTTGTACTCCATCGACATCGAGCGCATGGTGCTGTAGCAC
This sequence comes from Dicrocoelium dendriticum, assembly GCA_944474145.2. Lineage (NCBI taxonomy): Eukaryota > Metazoa > Platyhelminthes > Trematoda > Plagiorchiida > Dicrocoeliidae > Dicrocoelium > Dicrocoelium dendriticum. Next base: position 85,360,602 of record OX104064.1, read on the forward strand.
ATGCGGTCGTGAATGCCTGAGTCAGGCAGGCCTGGTGAGCATGAGCGAGGCCACTCGGGACCACTACCGAAGCGACGACGGGTCCTGCAGAGAAGTATTCAGAACCGGCGCAGCGTTTGTAGGTACACTGCATTCGGTTTACTAATCGCCTGCTTGCATACTAAGTCTCTTTATTTCAGGTGATGGGTTTGCATGTTTGTCCAAATGCTTTTCTTTCTCATATTAATGTCTACCTGTGCTACTTTTATAAATTTGCACACGTCGTTTAGGTTAATTGTAATTAACTACCATAACATTTTCGCGTTTGTGGCATTTCCGTAAAATATATTTTCTGACCTCCTGAAGTTATCGCGGATTCGTTCGTAACCAATTTATTTTATACACCCATCAAGTGGAGAGTTATGATACCACATCTGTATGCGTTATCCGATTTATTTTATTTCCTCTTGTCGTTTCAAGTGCTTGGGTGTTGCTTGATATCCCCGGTATGGCTGCGCGTGATGTGCATGTTGACAAGGTGCCTACCTGTCTATTACCCACTACCTCGTCCATACTGGCTCCAGGAGACAGTTGGTGGTTGCTGGAGGGGACAGGGTGCACGGTCCTTGTGGCCGTGCTAGGCTCCAAGAGTGGTTCCATGCACTCAGTGTGGAGCGGACTACGGTCCAGCCACCGCCCTGAGTTCGCTTGATTCCCCAACTAGAGATTGCTTGTGTTTGTCTGTGAAGGAGTGTGGGCCGGCTGCGTTGATGAAACGTGGCCCCATCCACATGCCTCCTGGTCTTATTCCTTCGGGTTCACACTGGATATGGGGTGTGTGGTTGGAGCTGTGTGGTGCAGCACAAGTCACCCATGGTCCCTCTGTAGGCGTAGGCGTCTTGTGGCTGGTCACAGTGACAGACAAATCCGAATCCAGGTGACTCCAACCAAGTGACTGTGTAAGTCGACATGTTGATTGAATTTGTTAATTTGACTGAATTCGTGATGTTGTTGGCTGTGTTTGCCATCGTATGAAGCGATCAACAGAACTCTTCGAAGTGGATAACGTCCTTGAATTGGGGAAAATCTTCCGGAAGGGGAAGAGGCAGTGACTTTAGTTATTAGCGAGTCGCATCCGCCACGTCACAGTATTGTCAAGCGGACCTTTGTGGCCTTTTATAGGGAGGACGCTTGCCATACAAAAACCCACCACGTCCTGGAACTCTGCCGCCGAACTAACAGCTGGAGCGGGATTAACCCGAACCAACCAACTGGCACCGCGCGGGGGTTGTTCGTCTAACCAGCCTTTCGGATTGCCTAGATCAACCCAAGTCATCTTGAACCATGACACCCAAGTCACGTTCGACAGTTGATTGTTATAGTAGATTCGTTCCGAGCCCGGTATGAATAGTGCTCTGATGCCCTATGGAGAGTACCTTAGATTTCCTCACCTTGAAATGCGGTAAATTTTGAGTTGACCATTGATGTACCGTGTCTAGGTCACTCTGAAGCAGATGCTGGTCGGCACCGGCCCGAAACCTGCTCCATTTTCTGTTAGCTTCGATAAACATCAGGACGTTTGAAGTGATTGCCTCTGCGGTGTCATCAATAAACGCCAAAAACAAACGTGGACCTAGAACTGAGCCTTTCGATACACCACACTCCACTTGTCTGGAGTCCGATAAAGGGCTCTGAACTCTGAGCACTAATTGCCGTTGAAGTAGAAAGTTTGCAATATAGCTTAGAAGGGGGTCACCGATCCCGCAATAATAGAACTCGGGTAGTAGTATCCGATGGTCTAAACCAGGGGTCACTACACTACGGCCCGCGATGTTAGTTAATCCGGCCCGCCAAAGCCACTCGCATTTGAGCACCTGAATATTCTACACACCCACCCTCTCTGTTTACGGTCTTCGTACAATTGCACTATTATCATTTCATTGCATGGCCCCACTATGAACGTGCTCATGCGATATCGCCGCCCCTTCCCTGCCATGTTTGGTCCCTTTGTGTTATTTATCAGTTTCGATAGGTTGAGTGATACTCAGCTTGTTACCCAATCACCGGAACAGCTCACATCGCTATACCGCATTTCGCACGGTAAGCTTGGTAATGGTTGGTACTTCCCTATCCGTACACGTGGTATACGTGGTGAACCAGATCGACGTAAGCGTTAGATGTAGTTGATTTCGGTCTCTCTCTGCGGCATCTCCGGCTGCCACTCGCAGAACAGCAGTTAAACACCGAATGCTAAAACTTGCCTATTTAGTCCGGCCACACGCATAAATTTACAACACTCATTATGCGATATCTCATGTTATCGAATTGGGCGATAAACTGCAGTAGCATGTTAACTATGTTTCCAATGCAATGCCTTTCTCAGGTTAGGCTTTCTTTTATGCACCGCTCCTCACGGCCATTAAAATGGGAAAAGTGGACACTGGATGTCGCTTTTTCAACGAATAATCTGGAGTAGAATACTACTTCGTGGAAACTTGTGTAAGTGTTACCGTTTTGAAAGTATGCAATCTTCGGCGTCATTAGGAAACAGAACGTCTATTAGCATATTCAACTATTTCAGGGCACAAAGCTCGGCGAAATATGAATGCATGAAAGCTGGGTTAGCAACACAGAGTTCTTTTCACGAGAGGGCTATATGAACATGAAGCTGTCACTCGTACTAGTCACAAAACAGTGCACAAATGGCAACAGGAGCAAAACGGTTTACTAATGACAATCAGTATATAATGGAAGCTATGAATGGCTTCTGTCCTGCGAAAGCTGATTTCCTTTGCAACTATGAACCTTTCGGCAAATTCATTGCGGAGAACAAAATAATTTGGAGAGAACTTAGTGCTGCAAATATACGGTAAACCTGAAATCTTTTGGCGGTGTTCTCTGGTGCTGGGTACGTTTACAGAGCTCTCCAGCACGTCACAACCTCTGGTGTTCATTCGCGATGTCAGTACGGAATTCCAGATACAGGAACATATGGCATCGACAACTGGGAAGGATATTTTCGTGGAATTAAACGAAAATGGCCAAAAATATAATTTTTCATGAAATCAACTTCGAGATATCATAATTGATGGAGGGGGGAAGTACGGTCAGAGTGTAGAAGGGTCTGGTAGAGCAGATCAAGATTCAGTTGGAATTTCTGCACATCCGGGTCAGTTTGATCATCATTTCGCCTTCATTCAACGCGCACTGTGGGAAAAACCTGCATATTTCTTGTTTACTGAATTCGGTCGTTTCAATTGCTAACTTCATTCAGAGACATACTCACCATAACCGTCAGTTTCCGTCTTTTCTAGAAGATATAGATTCGGAATAAGTTGCATTGCTTTCTCCCACATCAGTGAGGTAGCTTAGTTAAGACAAAGTGTTGTTTCGTTTTAAAAAGCTCGAAACGAAAAGGCTGCCTTCCTCACTGAAAACGATGGAGCTGACTCACATCGGCCAGCTCATATCTAGTATCAAAGTTGACATTTACGGTTGACATCACATCACAAATGAGTGAAGAGAACTTGAAACTGAAAGGAAAGAAGGATCCCATTTGTGATTTCTACATAAGCGCCAACGGATTTCGAAGCAAACTGTCACTGGCTAACACAACAACCTCGTGGTGTCAGTTGGTTGTTTCGGATTCAACCCATTCCAGTAAATAGTTCGGCGGCTGTGTTCCAGGGTGTGTTTGGTTTTTGCCTGGCAAGCGTTCTCCCTATAAAAAGCCGCAAACGTCTGTTTATCAACACTGTGACGTGGAGGTGGTGACTCGCCACAAACTAAAGTCACTACCCCGTCAATATCCGGGTAATTCTATCCAGTCCACGGACATTAATCGTATATTCTTACATTGCCGTCACTATCAAACAGCAAGAATGCAGTGGTACACTTAAAAGCACAAAGTACACAGTTACACACATGCCCAACTCCATAGATATACACCCCCCACATAAACATTCACTGTTACGGCCAACACGTATTCTTGTACATTTTGATCACGCTTTTTATCTTACTATGATCATGCCTGTAAAGGCGCGTCTCGAATTGTAGAGAATATACATATTTATTTATTTATCTGGAAGGAGAAATGATTGCTTAGTTTCACTATTTTAAAGAGATTAGCGTTGCGATCACCGAAGCTCTCTCATGTTTTCCTGAGAGAAATCATTTGTGAGCTGAAGAGGTATGTTTTTAGTGGTTCTCAGATCTGGACAGAATTGAGGACAGTATTGTTCTATTCCAGAATCTCTATCATTACAACCCTGAAGATGTTCCAGTTGAACTACAGTTTGAGCAAATTTTTACAGGCAAATGACTTGTTGAAACAGAAGCACAGAGGGAAGAAAACCTATTGGATGTTACGCCGCTAAACTGAGGTCACCTTTCAGGGACTGACTTAATTTGCCGCTGATATGGCATCAGTATTTGGACCAAATTACATCTGTGAGCAAAAGTACTAAAAAAATGACGTATGTGAAATCAAATCATCTAATGAGACTAAATGATGAAGAGATGAAAATAATTCTGATTGGACACAGTCATTATGAACCGAATATTGATGATATTTTGAAAGGCAAACTTTATTTCCACTAATCTTGCCGATCATTTTTCTATTTAATTTGTTCCACCCGGATGTATGCAGTAAACTCCTGAGGTGACTATCTTTCTGCTTAAGTCGTCGGTCACTTTTCAAGTTAAGAAATACGTCGATCATTTTTGGATTTAACTGTACACTGTATACCGCTCACCTTTGTCTAACATGGAATGCTGAACATGGTTTCTTCAATTTGGTTCAGAGCTTGCTTTTTGGGATGCTAGTACCGTGAAGCAACCTAATTCGGCTCGCCGTCGTCATTTAGTTGGTAAGCCGGCCGCAGTGAATAAAGTTTGCTGACCCCTGGTCTAGACGTTCGAAACCCTTTGAAAATGCGTGAGTCACATCAAGATTTTCTCCAGCATCAACAGACTCGGTCCAACTACTGCGTGCGATTATTAAATTCTTTGTGTATGCTCGCTGTCGACGGAAGTCCTGCTGCTCGGGCGTTATAATTTTGCAGTTTTTCAGATAACACACAAGTGCATCGACAACTATGGGTTCCATGACGTTGGAAAGTATGGGAAGAAGGGATACTGGGCGGTAGTTGGAGGACTCAGTTCTGCTTCCACCTTTGTGAATCGGGGTTATTATTCCAAGCTCCCACATAACAGGAAGTTGGTTCTGGTTTAAGCAGCCCTGGAAAACTGAGCTAAACGTCCTATCAATTGGCTTGCTGCTGCTTCCAGTGCTTCTGGACGAAAGGTATCGACCCCCGGCGAGCTGTGTTTGCGCGAAGACGTCAGCTTCTGCAATGCAGCTTCCGCTGTAAAAGAGGTACAGGTTAGTCCAGGCGGCGGGACAACAAAGGCTGGAAAATCGATTGGTGGCAAAACCGTCTGGAACGTGTGGGCATATTACATCCGCAGCGCGTTTACTGCTTCCACAGCAGTTCTTGTTGGGCCGTCGGCCGTTCTGAGTGGAATAAATCCTTATCTCACCTTTCGTGGGCTATTGACATGTTTGCAGAGCAGTTTGTGGCTAGTACTGAAGCACTTGCGATGTACTTTTGGTATGCGGCTTTGTCTTCTCTTAGCAGTTGAGTGCAGTGGTTACGTTGGGCTACGTATTTCTCCTAAGTCTCTGGCGTTGGAGCTTCTCTGCACACTCGCCATGATGTGTTGCGTACTGTCGTCCATTTTCGAGTTCAGCTTCTAACGAAAGAAACTGAGGTAGACTTATTGCAAACTCTTATCTCCGCAGCATCTGCAATCAGCTGACTGAATTTGTTGACGAACTCTAGCCAGGCGACTTCCGGGTGTTCTTCGACAAGGAACGACCAGATTGTAGCGCTGAAGATTTGAGCTAATCGATTGTAGCGTGTGATGGTTCGCACGCTCTCATAGTGCGCATTCCGATATTCCACATAGCAGACGAAATTGAAACTGATGACTGCCTGATCACTGTGACCCTACAGGCAGCTTACAGATAACACATCAATCATATGCTCTTCTTTGGTAAGCACAAGATCTAGCACAAAATACCTGTTACCTGTTCTGAACCGAGTGGGCAAAATGATGTGATTGTAAGGCAGAACAGTGGTTACGAGCACCGGTTTTGAATTGTTCACCGATCTTCGCAGGGGTTTCTGAACAATTTACATTGCAATCACCCATGATAAGGATGTGTGTACTTTGGCTGTACACTGCATCTTAAAGCAGACGCTAGGTGGCAGTCGGTTTCGGGTGTAGAGTTAGGGGGGCGGTACACCAGGGCAATAATGCCATTGTCTCTGCCGTTTAACTGCAGGCAACATCAAAGAGAATCGCGGAATCACAAGTTTGTATTCTCAATGGCTTCACGCTGTAAGTCTACTAATATAGAATTACCCCTCCTCTTTCTGTGATTCTGTTGTTTCTGATGAGCGACATGCCCGGTAGCAAAACTTCAGCGTCTGTTATTCCCTTGTGCAACCACGTCCCGATTATTCCAATTACTGCATCGGACCCAGAAGCTTGGCGCTCTTTCAGTTCGGCCATTTTATTAACAAGCCCCTGAGCATTCGTATAAAAGCAGGCCAGTTTCTCGGTCTTTAGGAGCCCACAGAGAACCAACGGGGTCAAGTTTGGGAGAAAGCCGAGAGATGGGATGTCGGCAGTTACTCGTTTTTGGATGGAATAATGATACCTAGTCCGAAACTTAATTAGGCAAAGGTGCGTCACAATCCTCATTAACACTTACTTCAGAGTCGAGTGAAGGAAGCACTCTCACTCCCATTCCCAGCCGGGAGGGCCAAGAGAATGAGGTTGCCTGGCCTCTAAGCATGGGTCATCTGATATGAGCCACACTGAAAATGCAGGGAGCACCACGCCGCCCAGCTAAATGGATTGTTGGGGCATGCAAACCATCGCACTGGGTTAAGGTGCAGCCTAATTGCGGTGGACGTCGCTGACCACATGTATTCTTATCATGTAACTCGACGCAGTAATAAAGTTATCAAAATGTGCCCTGTCCCAACTAATCCGGACCAGACGATAACAAGGACATGAATGATAAATTTTCATTTCGGCTTCCTTTCTACTGACCGTGCATGCGTATCTGCGTTCGCTGCCCGTGTTTTGAAAGGTAATCTTCTGCGGAATGGTCAGTATCATCTGATGAGCCTCATGTCAATTATATAAAGATATATGGCAACCAAATCTCTCTTCTTGGCTATTTACAAGACACTGACCCTTGATGCTACTACTTTATGCCGGCAGTGCATCGTGTATGTCAGTAAGCTGTTCGTTTCAGGTATGCATACAAACCGGCAAACCTACAACGAGGCACTGTCCACACTGCTAGTAGGTTAGGATAACAAACACCATGGCACAGTGTTTTCTTGTTTACTTTCTACTTACATGTTGAAATTTATCAAGCATTCTGGTAGACAGCAGACCACATAAAAGTTAAAGTTATTGATTACTTGTTGGGCGCTACTTCGAGGCTGACTGTCTAAGTGGTTATAAGGTCGAAGGGTATGGCATCTCGGTCACCAATTAGGCAGTTTCCATGAAAATATCATCAGGAGACATTCTCACAGGAAAAGGCCGCAAGGGGGTACACAGTTAAGACTTTTGACGTTGCCATAGGAATGAGGCACTTCAATGTATTGGACTCTAGGCCACTTCAGTCAGTGATCGAATAGAGTACGCAAGAAATTTGTGGTTTCAGCTGCAACTGTTGTTAAGGTGAAGTGAGCAACCATTAAGTTAGTTCCAGTGGTGTAAGGTCTTTTTTAGACTGTGTGCCGTTTCTGAGCACAGCAATAATGACCATGTTCAAGAGAGCGCTTTGCGTATATCCCGTATTTCATGAACGTCAGAAGGACAGAATTACCTCTTTTTAGAACTGGACATTCCCTGAGTGACCGGCTAACCAACTATTCACCACGCAACCAGAAGTTCACTTTGGTTGAGAAAGAAATCAAACGGGGTTATTCAACGCGAGGCCACCGTAAAGTCAACTGGTCAATTGTTCCATGCCGTCTTTACAATTTAGATCTTCAGTAGCGATCAAGTCAGTGTCACCGGCGACGGATTCAGCTGAAAACCCAGCTGAAACCATTCAATCGGTGAGGCATTTGTACACATTTCCTACATAATCATGAGAACCATTCCCTGCTTTTGTTATCCATTGTGGAACAGAAAGCTTATAATCATGACATGTGAGAAATTTCATTTGAGTCTTCGGATAACTCGTTCAACGTCACACGCAAGAGAGTCAGGGCCAAAAATCCGACTATCCAACCTACGTCAAAGGTGCTCTAGTCTGAGGACAATCAGATAAATAGGTTTTTCTTCCAGCTCTGGTAGTCATAGCACCAGTTTGCCATGGCTACCACTGTTGCCTCGGCTGTCTATTTATGTTATTCCATGGAGGCGAACGACACGCGTGTGTAAAAGCAACTTCTAAGAGAAGTCCGACTAACGCTTGGGTTAGACATGTGACGTAGCTGTCCTGCGTAGTCTGTGAGGAAACGCTGTAGTGATATTGTTTGAAACAAGCTGGCCTAAGTACTTGTGACGAAATGTGACCGTAGGTCTAGAATCGAGTGGTCAAGGAAATGTCCGTTATAACTTAGGACCTAAAAGAAAATCATACAAGGCAATCGACTTTGTTGGGCTAGATCCGCATCCATTGGTTCTGGCTGTTATTATAAAATGCGTATTTCATGAACTCAGCTGGGCTAAACCAGATCAGCATAATGCATTTAAATTAACCACTTTGTTGGTATTGTCTGATTTTCGGTTGGCATTCAATTTTCCCTCCATACAGTTCCTGGCTGCGCATAAAAGACCATCTACGAGTGATCGCTTCATACTTCTCACGATTTTGTTGGTAATTCGGACAGCAAGTTTGTGATGAGCATGATAAAGAAGTACTCTTAAGCGAACCTGGCAGCGATTATGAATGGCAATTGAGGAATCAACTGTGAAGAGTTTCAATGAATCACGGGCAATGCTGGTCTTCAGCAAAGCAAAGATTCCCATTGCATTAATATGAATCAATATCAGAAATCAGTTCAGGGTGAAGAATTATTTTCGGTAAACTCTCATCGGACCCAAACGTTTACATAACACTGATTGTGGGGAAAGCGTCAACTCGGGCTGGGATTGACTTCTGGACTGTTTGAATGATCAAACTTGATAACTTGAGACAGAGATAGAGATGGTAAACCAAGTAAACTAAATAAAAATGCATACGTAAAGCTCAGTAGTCCAAAGTAATTAAATAGGTAAGGTAACAACCAAATAACTAAGCAACTGTGTTCTTTGACCAAGGTAATAGTATCGGCCGGATGAATGGTTTTTGTACACATAATTCCGGCTTCAGGTTGTGAATGTAGATAGCCTCACTCATGTCGCACCTTCATGAATGTGGCCAAACAGCTTCAGAGAATGACTTCAATGTCGTCTGCTCACTAGCTGAACACTTCTCCCAAGGATTCCGCAAACAGCTCTTATCCAGCGCCGAGACTATCTACATTAACAATCTGAAGCCGGAATTATGTGTACAAAAACCATTCATCCGGCCGATACTACTACCTTGGCCAAAGAACACAGTTGATTAGTTATTTGGTTGTTACCTTACCTACTTAATTACTTTGGACTACTGAGCTTTGCGTATGCATGTTTATTTAGTTTTTTTGGTTTACCATCTCTATCTCTGTCTCAAGTTATAGATTTTGATCATTCAAACAGTCCAGAAGTCAATCCCAGCCCGAGTTGACGCTTTCCGCACAGTCAGTGTTATGTAAACGTTTGGGTCCGATGAGAGTTTACCGAAAAGAATGCTTCACCCTGAACTGATTTTTGATATTGAATCAGCTTTGGTCCACCGTGAACAAATTGGGATCAACCTCATGAGTACTCGAGGAGGTCGGATCAGCATACCATTTGTTTACGCTATCATGTTTCCTGATGAACACAGTCTATACATTACACGGTGAGTGGTTTGTGCGCCATCAGTTCATTGCTATATGTTGGGTAGAAATTACAGAACTGCGAACAACCCTTACGGTTAATACGTACAACAAAACAACATGACAACATTCCAACCGGTTGTGCTTTATGGTCAGTCTTGTACCATGATTCATTTGGTTTACAGTGTAGCTGACTAGATCAGTGGTCACCAAACTATGGCTCTCGGCACGGATGCGGCCCGTGACGTCAGTTTATCCTGTCTACCGATTATACCGGATTTTGTCTGGTTAAGCGTTTGGAACACGAGACGTGATACAATTTACATTTGACACTGCACGTCGTGTTGTCCGTGACTACAGACTGTTAAAACACGAGCCTGAGCCAGTTCATGGGTGTTGCATCTAACACCGAACTACGGTACTATTAATCACCTCAGATTGTTGGAAAATTGCTGAGTCGTCACACATGAAATCCAATTTATCCGTGCAACCTACTGTGTTTCTGTTAACCCCGCACATTTGTGCCCCAACGTTCCATTAGTCAGCGCCCTCAAAGCACGCGCCACATAAAACTCTGCTTATCAAGACTCCAAAAGATGATTCATGCGTTCTTTTGAAGCCGTGTTCCAAAAACGTATGTTAGTACAGAATTGTGTTGGAAGTGCAAATTGTTGAGCGGCGTGAATTTTAGGATTGCGAAACTCATGTCAGTAGCACCTGCGTCCAGTTCCAGCGATTTGTTGCTTTGGCTCCAGTAACAATGCATTTCAAGCGCGTTGCCGCCTATGGTTGGCGGCATCCGGTTTCGGATTTGCCTGTCACTGTCGCAAGCCACAGGACGCCTGCGCCTACAGAGGGATCATGGATGGCTTGCGCTGCACCACCCACAGCTCCAACCACATACCCCATATCCAGTGTAAACCCGAAGGAATAAGACCGGGAGGCATGCGGATGGGAACCACATTACATCAACGGAGCCGGCCCACACTCCTTCACAGGCAAACACAAGCACGCTGTATTTGGGGAATCAAGCGCATACAAGGCGGTGGCTGGACCGTAGTCCGCTCCACACTGAGTGCATGGAACCACTCTTTGAGCCTAACACGACTACAAGAACCGTGCATCCCGTCCCCTCCAGCAACGACCAACTGTCTCCTGGAGCCAGTATGAACGATGTAGTGGGTAATAGACAGGTAGGCACCTTGTCAACATGCACATCAAGCGCAGCCACATCGGGGATATCAAACAACAGCCATTCACTTTTGTTGTGTTTGTAGCATTTTAAGTAACTTGTGGACATTTCTTACTTATCACGGATTTGTTGCTAACCAAATTGCTTCATATGGTAATTTAGGGAAGAGTTATGCCACCGTATCTGTATGCATTATTGGATTTATTTTATTTCAGCTTGTCGTTTCCGCCTATATATATATATATATATATATATATCTGGGCGGTGGAGCACATGGGGTGCTGAGGCTTGTGGTGACTAGATCCTGACAGATCGTTGACCCACTGCTCCCAAAGCTTTGCCGTGGGCACGCGTCCTGAACGCCTCCTCATGGCGACCACTGGGTGAGAGTTGGGTTACGCCATTTTCCTAGCCATGAGTCAGGACACAATTCCGCGTGAGTCTGCTCACTTACTCATGGCTCAAGTCCCGCTGCCTTTCGGGTGTATTCTTTGTCGAAGGCTTTGGCTGAGGACCCGAGTAGTTCTCCTGTCAGGTGTGGACGCACTGGCACTGTCCTAGGCCAACCCAATAACTATGAAGCACCACAATACTAATAACTTCATGCGGCATCGGCCGTCGCGCATTGGCCTTTGGAAAAGGATCGCCTTGTCTGCTGCATACATCGGGGTGGATAAGCGAAAACATGCTACTGCTGACGCCTCCCATTTTTCTTCTTCGCATGCACATACACTTCCAGCCCCGTTTCACCTAACTCACTACGTCATCCAATCCAATTCGGCACCTCCCTGATGATTTCCCGCCAAAGCAATCGTATACCTCTGAGCGAAGCACTCAAAATCCTGTGCTGAAACGTGTAGATATTGCTTGACCGGAATATGAGTAAGCGTCCCCAGCGACCCTCTGCACTGGTCGCGATGATACTCGCGCACCACACGATTTATATCACCGCACGCATCGAGACTGGGCTCGCAGACAAAGGTAAGTTACATGAGGCTAGTGCCGGCTACACTTTTTACTGTGTGGGGAACGCCACCACAGCACCACGTGAACATTGGTCGGATTTGCGCCATCTGACCGCCCATATTGCCAACTGGTGGCAGAGACGACTGGCAGCCGTGCACAATTGATGAATCATCCCCGCCACTTGGAAGAGTTAACATTGCTACTTTTATTAGCCTATATGGTCTCACCATGTGTCATGCTGCTGACATGCGCAACTAGTTCTACACTCAGCTATTCTCCGTGATACTGTCTGTGTCGAGGAGCGACCGACTATTTCTGCTGAGTGATTTCAACGCGTGTTGGGCGTGATGCAGCAGTTGGACAGACGCAATCGTTCCCTGTGGTATTGGCGCAGCCGATAAAAACGGTAGCTGGCTGCTCTCAGTTAACGCCGCTCAGGGCCTGACGAGCACGAATACTCAGCTTGCACTGAGTGCGAGTGCTATATCAACTTGGACGCACCCACGCAGTGGTCGCGCTCACCTGCTCGACTATGTCATTGTACGTCGGAGTGACATGCGTGAAGTGGGCATGACACGTGTACTGCGTGGAGCTGTGTATGGCACTGATCAAAAATTGGTACGGACCAAGTGTACGTATATTTTCTTAAATCTATGCATTATAATCCTGCCGTAAACCGGCGTGTATATGACGTTCTTTCCCTAGGTACTGTGGAGAAGAGGATGGGACTGGACAAGGCGATGGGTGACCTGTGGCACAAGATCGGTGAACCGGTGATGGCTGCTGCCAAAGAAATCAACGGGCGCGCAAACGGAAAGCAGTCCTATTGGTTTGACGACGACAGTGCAGCCTTATGCGCATTAATATCGGCGAAGAATGCAGCGTTCGCTGCACATGTGACAGAACCTGCTAAGTGCGAGACAGAGAGTCATTTTTGCCACCTTCAACGGCGATTGACTCGAGATATCCGTGGCATCAAGAGTGCATAATGAACGGAGAAGGCGAAGCATATGGAATTTACGCTTAACGCCACCAGCATAAGGAATTGTTTGACACCTTGAAGGAGGTGTATGTATCAAGGTTGCAGCCGCTGAAAATGATGTTCGATCTTATATCAGGCGCCGCCTATACACAGAATGCAAAAATGATGCAGGTTTGGCAAAAGCACTTTGATTGTCTATCGACCAACCATTCAGAGATTGACTAAACTGTGTTTCACGGGCTGCAACAACGCGAGATGAAGACGGGTCTAGCCGACACAGCGACACTGGATGAGAGGACAAGAGAATTTGCTCAACTGTGAAACGGCAAATATACCGTGCCGACGGAATCCCGCCTGAAGTACTGAAATACGGCGAACCGTATTGATAAATGAGCTGCAGCCGTTGGTGCAACGCGTGTAGATTGAAGAGGAGGCGCCTTCTGAGCTAATGGAAGTCCTTGGGCTACCACTGTACAAGGGAAAAGGGAGCAAGCACTGATGCACGGATTATCGTGGCATCAACTTGCTGTTGTGTGGGGAAAGTGATCACCGGAATACTGCTCAAACGATCCGTCAGTCAAGTCGTTGGACCGAACCTGGCGGAAGAGCAATGTGGATTCCGCTCGGGCAGCCGCACTATATATATGGTGTTTGCGGTTCGTCAGCTGCAAGAGGAGTGCAAACAGCGACTCAAACCATTGTACTCGCTGCAGATGGAAATTGGGTGTTTCCCATCCGGGTGTTTCCATCTGCCTTGAGTACGGTCCCAGTGGTCGCCGTGACTGTTTCACTTCAATGTGAACTACAGTCCATTACATTGAGATTGCGCGTCGCAATTCAACCACACAATGTGTAGTCCAAACTTGACCCACCATTGTACTCACTGTTTGTCGACTTTACCAAGGCATTTGATAAGGTAAAGCGCGAGGCATTGTGGCTGGTCTTGGGTAAGTTGAGTTGCCCTTGTAAGTTTGCTGGAATATCTGAACATTGGTACGCTAGCGACGGTGCAGTTGAGTGGAAGGTAAAGGCATTAGCAGTACGCCGGTACTACGTACCGGCGCTTCCCTGCCGCGCAACTACCACCGGCAGCACTCGGGTTAAGGATACTGCAAGGGTTGCCCTGCCCCTACGCAAGCTCGAACCCGCAAAAGTCAGATTACAAGACAACCTCGTTACTATTAGGCTACGGGACAACCTCTGCTTAGTGGAGAGAAATGGGATGTCTTTACAGTTATCTCGGGTGTGAAGCAAGGCTGTATCTTAGCTCATGCCCTGTTTAATATTTATCTTTTTGCCGTGATGCCTTGTGTTTTGATACGGCTTGCGCTTGCAGTATCCGTGTGGAACACCGTATTAATGGTGGGTTGCTGAACATCCGTCGTTTCGGTGCGAGAACTCTGGTCGGTGCGACAACCATCCATATGTTGCTGTTTGCTGACGACCGTGCGTTGTTTGCACACAGCGCGGATGTATTGCAACACGACTTCAGCTATCGCTATGACAACAGTCACATTTGGGCTCATCGTCAACACAAGCAAAACTGTCTGTCTCTTTCAGCCTTCATCGGAATGGAGTCACTATGCCTGCCTCAAATCCAGGTTGCCGACGAAGTGTTGGCAACTACTCCGAGATTTTGCTACTTTGGGAGCGTAATATCAACTGATCTGCAGATGACGTGCGAGCTGCGCATCCGCGTATCGAAGGCGTCTGCTGCATTTAGTAAGCTGGAATGCCGTGTGTGGCACAACCACGAGCTCGCTGTCGAGACGAAGTTGCTGGCTTATAATTTTATGGTGCTGTCAGTTCTTTTATACAGCGGTGAAACCTGGACACTATCAGAAAGATGTCCGTTATCTGGAGCTCTTCCGTCAACGATGTCTTCGTCGTATTATAAGCATCGGCTGGAGTGACCGCGTTGCAGACACGGAGGCGCTCCGACGCAGTGGCATGTATGTAGTAGGTTGCATAATTCTCCCGAGGCACCTGAGGTGGATCGGACATATTCGCTGTATGGATGCGACCCGGATGCCGAAAGAGCTGCTTGATGGACAGTTGAGGGCAGGGAAACGGCACGTGGGAATACTCAGGTTACGTTACCAGGATATCGTTAAACTGAGCTTATCACGTTCCAATGTTGGTTTCAGATGTTGGGAATCGAAGGCGGTTCATCAGCGTGCATGGGGCGATCTCAGCACTAACGGCTTTGTCGAGGTGCAGAAGAAAACCCTGGTGCATGCGGAGTAGAAACGGTGGTTGCGGAAGCGGCAACCGCCGATGAAGCCTACACCAGGGAAGTCGAGAGCATGGTGCTGCAGCACATGCGGTCACGAGTGCCTGAGTCAGACAGGTCTAGTGAGCCACGAGCAAGGCCACTCAGAACCAGCATCGAAACGACGACGGGTCATGTTGCGATCGTAAGCAGAGCAGCACAGTGTTGGTAGGTACGCTGCATTCGATTTACTAACGGCGTGCTTGCTCGTCGAGTTACTTTATTTCAGATGACTGGTTTGCTATATTTTGCATTTCTTAGTTTTTTAGATCATTTAGATATCTGTCCAAATAATCTACTATTTACTTACACACGTCTTTTAGGCAGATTGCGGTTAAGTTTGTTAACGTTTGCGCGTTTGTAGCAATTTCTTAAAATATTTTTTCAGATCTTCTGAGCTTGATGTGGATTTGTTGAGAACCAATTTTTTTATTTCATACGTTTATTTAACGAAGAGTTAAGTCGGTATATCCGTCTGCTTTTTCGAGAACTATTATTTGCTATTGTCATCTCAAATGTAGCCCAATCAGAAAATTGCACTGGCTATATGACGCTGATCTTCTGCAGTCGAGCAACTTCATCTTTTAGCTTCGATTGTATCTTTTACAGCAGCGATACATCCATGAAGTATCGTGACCTAGTGCCAGGTGGATTGTAGATATTAACTTGCCCACCGGTGATCCTACCTTCGGATATCTCAGCAGCGATGCTTATTGCTGGAGCAGCATTTGTGACTCCAATGATTAGGTAAGTTAGTTTATCTGCCGAATCGGAAGCTATTTGATCCATTCGCAACACAGTAAGTTTGGACTATCCCCGTGTTGGCTGTATATGGCCTTCCGGATTGACGCCCCTCGATTTGACACTTGAACATTCTGCACCCCCGGCAGCCTCACTTCACCACCCGTGTATGTGCACAGTTGCAGGGGGCCCGACACAGATTAGTGTGGCTAACCATTGTGATCAAGGCCTTCGTTTAAACCGACATCTGCGTTTATCCGTTTTCTGACGTAAACCTCATAAGAGGATATTGTTCCACCAGTCTGAAGAGCAACAATTAAAAAAAGAAGGAAACAAACTACACATTATTATTATTATTAGTTCTCTTTCTATAAGCGATTAATGTCCCACCCATTGTAAAAAGAATTTTATATTATGTTA
Source organism: Dicrocoelium dendriticum (assembly GCA_944474145.2). Taxonomy (NCBI): domain Eukaryota; kingdom Metazoa; phylum Platyhelminthes; class Trematoda; order Plagiorchiida; family Dicrocoeliidae; genus Dicrocoelium; species Dicrocoelium dendriticum. The sequence continues at coordinate 85,377,158 of OX104064.1, forward strand.
TTGAAATTTTACCTTATGAATGGTTCAATATACATATAACCAAGGGAACACAATTTAGTGTGTGGAAGCCACTACGTGTTGCCTTGCGATAGGTGGGAAAGGGTAAAACTGAAGTTGCTGTGGCTGCCCTGTGGAGACCGTAATGACAGGTAAATCCGGGGTCGGATGCCAATAATCATACATGTATCTGTGCCTCATGCGGAGGTTGACATTGCATCTATTGTACTTCTTCACCGCCGTTGGTATAGAACGACTTACACATACGCTTGTTCCGCAATACACTAGATCTGAGTGATTCAACGTTAGTGTCCATGCTCATTTCTGCTAATTGTCCGCATATTCGCTGTTTATTTTGAGCTCAAGAGATAGTTGGTATCCCATGACTTACACTTACCAAAATGGTCCTTACACCAGATAAAACAATATTTTTGTTGTGCTCTGTTCTGTCATTATGCCGCACATTCACTGTCCAGCTTGCGTGTTTGCTTTCCTTCCCATTCTGTCTTTGCCGTTCGATATCCCCGGTGTGGCTGTGTTTAACGTTGATGTTAACACGGTGTCTACCTGCCAAGAAACAGCTACCTCTATTATACTGAATCGTTGATCGGGAATCGGCGTCGATGGTCTTCGTGAGTGCGTTAGCCTCAAAGAGGGATTCCATCCTGTGTAGAATGGGTTAAGGTGTTGTTGGCATAGTCCCGGACTGCTTCTACCCACTAACGGCAGTAAGAACATGAACGAACAGACCGGGGGTTTCATAGGGAAATCATTACGTTATATAGCATGACGTACAAGCGTGTAAGCCCATTAGCGTACGGAAAGCGTGCGCACAAGTAAAACCAAGAAAGACAGAAGGAATAACAAACCAAACAGGTCCATACAAAGAATGAAAAGTGTGACTGTCTGTGTTGGGGTAGGGCTGCGACCTGAGGGCAATTGAGATGGCGGAATAATACGTCATGATAAGCTGCAGTGAACGGCCAGAGTAAAACGGAGGTCGACAGTCATGAGCAGGTACACAAGTAAATTTATTTGTATTTCGCCTCTAACATCCCCCTCTTCTTGAGAAATAAATTCTTTTTGATTCACGGAGCTCTTCTGGCGGTGGCATCCAAATGGATCCACTTGGATGCGTGACTGTGATGGTTCGAGCTTCGAGCAAGACAGCAGTGTCATGCTTTCAGGTAGCTTGAAAACACAGAAGCAATTAGAACTGATACGGTCACTATTGAAGACAATAACAATAGTTACAGAACCCACATGTCTCAGTCGCTCTTTGAGTAAGCTTAATTGCCTAATGCAGTCGGTTCCGAGCAGACTAATTTCTATACAGAAGGCTGAGTAGATAGTCCCATAAAATTGTAGGTTCTTGAGTCTGCGTTCGCATGCGCTATTTTTCTGCTGCAGTGGTTTTCTTGAAAGGTTTTGAACCGAGGTGCCAAATCTATTCCGCGTCGATCGAGAAATGGTCTTGACTGTGTGCACCGTTTCTGATTGCAGCGATACCGGAATATGGTTGCGTTTCACTGTAGGGTATTTTCTCTTCCGTGAAATGTTTGTACGTAATACTGCAGAAGTCACCTCCCTCACTGCGCTACGAAATTTTATCCTTTTGCACCTAGAGCTTGCTTGCACGCGACCAAGTCGTGTGTTTCTTTAAAATGAAGGACGCACTCCATCTGTTCGAATGAAATAGCTATGGTTGTTCATTACTTCCGTCGCCACATACGGCCCCGTCACTGACTTGTGTACCTATGGTAGTTATCATTTCCCTATTAGACACGAATGCTCTTGCTCTGCTCATTGAAGGAGTGTAGACCGGCTCAATTGGCGAAATGTGATTCCCATCCGCATGCCTCCGTATGCCACCTTCGGGTTCACACTGGACTTAGGTTTGGTGGGTGAGACTGTAGGTGGTGCAGCATAAGAAACCCATATTCCCTCCGTAGGCGCAACCGTCCTGTGGTTGTCCCCATAGAGACGGCAGCGACAGGCAAATCCGGAATCGGATGGCTCCAAGCACATAAGATGCACAAATGCTGTGTTCCCACAAGCAAAAATTAGAAATTACGGCTGGAAACAGAAAATGATCCTTATGTTGGAGGCCTTAGCAATCGTTCATTAAAACAAGCATGTTGCGACCTCGGTGCTTCAAAGAATATTTAGCGCAATAAACTGCTGTTCACCTTCTAAAGATCAGTTAAATGAGTTTGCACACCAGACATTTCAGAAAAGCATTTCCTTATCTGCATTCGGGTTGCAGACTAGTGGAATACCACCTCATACGAAATGTGGCTAGGTGCCACACTGCAAAGCGTATTCGGTGCGGCATCAGCCTCATTGGTGCACAGTGCTTGGAGCGGACGGTAACAAAACTCCTCCCTTCGTATGTGATCCCGGTGGTCTTAAGGGACGATGTTTACTTCAGTGTAAACTGTGATTTAAGTTGAGATTGTGTGTTACAATCCAGATACACAGTGGATGCTACAAAAGCCAATAATTGCTAGTTCTTTGTTCTGCCTCGCGCCTATCTTCTTTGCCTTGGACCCACACCAAACAGGATTCTTGAAGTACCCACAGTTTCCCCACAAGTTTCCATACCATTCATGCTCACTATATGTTGATCCACTCGTCCCGCGTGCGAACGCTAGCAGACGATACTGCTGTAGTCAAAATGGAGCCATGGAATGTGTACTGGCACAGAAACATGCAGCAGCCGTGTACCAAAAAGAAGGGTGGAGCAAAAACCGCTGTCGGAGAGCAAGAAATTCCAAAGCACCTGCTTAGAGGATTTTAGATTCAGGGATCGGTTTGCAGCTGAGTGTAACACTGTGTGTATGTACCATTTTGAAAATGCGCAGGAATTAGTAACATGATTCCACTGGAGCAATTTACCATAATTCCATGGAGTTACACAGAAGTGTGTGTTCTCGCTCCATGCTTGCACTATTCAGTAGCCAAGCAAGTGGACATGGTAGCTCTGGGAACAATGGAACCTTGATTTATGACGGGTTTAATAGTTCCCAATTTGGATAAGTGGAATTACAAAGTCGAAGAATACACATGCGGACAGAATAAAATGTGCTTCTGTCTAGAGGCAAGTCAACGGCACATAAGCAGAGCTATGGGAATGACATATAAGCACCCAAAGCAGAATAGCAAGTTATTAGGGTTAATGTGCATTGTAAATAACAATAGGATTACTCATCCGTCTGCACTGATTTGCGTTCGTATGTGTGAATCATAATCCCAAGGAAGCTAGATAGTGGAACATATTCCAGAACATCCATTCACATAATAAAGTGTAATGAACTGCGTGTGATATCTAAACGTCTTTATTGGAAACGGTTAAAGTTGAAGCACAAACAACATCTCAAACTTGGCTGCATAGTAGCGCCTCTGTATGGACTGGAGTAAGCGATGGTAGAACATTTTGTCTGTTTCTTTGTCTTCATGGAACCATGTAGTGAAGAATTTCTAAGGCTGTAAGCCCGTTTTTCTTTTCGCTTTGTTTCTCTCCCTTACTTAATGAGAAAAAACATCCGCCTAGGTTCCTGAAACGAAAGTTTTCATTGCACTGTTTCATGAAGGGGAATAAACAGACAAAATGTTCCACTATTCCTTACACTAGTACATAGAGATGCGCTACTATGCAGCTGGACAGGCATTGCTACTCTAAGTCAGAAAGCTGTTGTACGAATTCAAATTAGTCAGTATCATTCTCACGTTACAGCCTCTTAGTTCAACCAGCTTAACTGCATGTACGGTGTCACGTACAAAGTCCGGAATGAGAGGCTGTTGACCAGAATGTCGGAGCACCTCCTACAGAAGAAATCGTTGCATGGGGTTAACTTGCTTGTTAGATCAGTTGCCTACCACCTGCTTTACTGTATTAAGTGTGATGCTTTCTCCTGGTTTTACTGCGCTCTCGGAATTTCTAGAAAGCTAGAGAAGGAATCTTCTGGTAGTCGGAAGGTAGTCGCAAACAAGTTCAGTATTGGAAGTCGGGAGATTGGACTTTATCGGGGAGCGATTGTCTGAGGATGTTATTAACTGAGCTTCTGTCAATTCGTGGTGTTTATCCTTCCAACACTGACACTCCCTTGTCGTTTTCCTCCTCCTTTGGATTAGTCAGTTAGAGATAGACCGACATGAGGCTGGGACCCGGAGCCTAGTGTTTACCGGTTCACACCTAGGTCACCAATCCACTGAGATTCATAAACAATACTTGGCACAGCGTTTAAAAATTCAAAGTTGGGTTTGGAGTACCCACCGTGTGGTCCGATTGCGACATGCAATCTCTGTTGAGATGGGAACCCCTCCAATTCGGATACCATGTTGATGAGCGGAATGATAGGGATTTGCTTCAAAGTAAACAAAGGTCCCAATGGAGATTGTATGTCTCAATCCAACCCCACGGTAGGTACTCTAATCCCAAATTTGAGATTCTGTCAATCTATATGCATCGTTGATTCTAGGGGAGGGTTACAGCCTTCTTGGGGGCGTTAGGTCCAATCTCTTGAAAATTAGTGACGCTTTGACAAAAGTATGCTGGCTGCACTTGAAGTCAACACTGAACCTCACAGCCGAATAATAGGAGAGTTGGTCGTTAGTAGCAAAGAATTGTCACGCAATCCCGTTTTGTTGAGCAGCGGTTTGTACAAAAAGCAGCAATGTTCTGTATTACGGAATGCATATATTCTAGAGAGGACAACGATACAGACATTGTTGTGACTAATATTTTGTTATACATCTGTCGAGAAATTAACGGTGAGGTCCAGCTGCAGGGTCTCAAGCGATGAGTGCCGAATGGTTGTTTTCTGTTGGGCCGTATCCGTGACCTGTGTCAGAAGAACATAATAAGGCGATTGCCATCAAAGAAAGTGACGCAAGAAAGTGTCGAAAGTGACAAACAGTGTGATAAGCAGTTGTCAAATTTCTTCTGAACAACGAGACTGTAGTCGCCTTGACTAAGGAGTGATCAGCTCCCAAGACCCATTGGTTGATTGCTGCCCATGGCGCTATGCAAAGTGGCAACAGTGGCATTGACTGGTGTATTGAAACCGAAGTGGCAAAGCATGATATCAATTGGCAAGTTCTTTCTTTGGACTCAGATGACTAAATTTCACCAACTGTTAATTCCACTCAACCTGTTCTGCGTTCAAAGCGTTTGTTAGTTAGCGGATGAACTATTTCAGTACAATCCAGGCATAGAGTCATCTGCCAAACTAAAAGAACTCTCCCAGGCAACCTCTCAGCTTGCTCTAAATCGTGCTGTCTACCGTTAAACACTGCAAAATGAAAATATGTCCCATTTTCGTTGTTCAGAGGAAATCGCTACCAACAGAACCTACAGCAGTGTCTGCAACTTTACATTGACAGTGGATGTTTGACCCATTCCACCTCAGTAAATTACCTGGGAGTAAAACTGAGTAGTGGGTTTACGTGGTCATTGCATGGGAACGAAACAGTCAGTAAAGTTAGAAGATTTGCATTCTATGTTGTACGCCTCAGGTCATTCTCCACACTCTTGGTTTTACTGCAGCGTTTTGTCACTGCATGTGTGTTATCCTGTAGAGGGGCAGCTCTCAAGAATGCCTCGGGGGAGCTCTTCGGACCTAGCTGAGAGCGAATCGAGAAGGACGGCTAGCGACGAGCCTGGGCCCCGAACTGCGGAGCGGGAATATGTGGACAGCGCAATAAATCAGACAGATACGCCGCTAGCGCAGCCCACAGGACCGAGGCCGAGCCGATTGATACAGTCCAGAACAAGCAAGTCGAGAGCTCTCGAACGACTCCTGGCCGATCCAAATCGGGTATAGAGAAGTGGAGATCGAGGCGAAAACAGGAAGGCGGGTCTTCCAAGTCAGAGCTCCCGAGGCGAAAGGACTGGCTCGTCTCTAACATCAGTAGCTGTGTTGCGTGGTGGGACGGAAATCTAGTCAATATTCAATGGCGCGCGTGAGACCCTAAGGTGCCCATTTTCGGTGTGCAATAAATGTCTACCCCCTGTGGTGTCGTTTTCGCTACAATCCTGCTGGACCTATTGATCACCCATGATCCTACTTGGTCTCCTGAGAAAGGACCACAAAGCAATTGCCAGATCAGTAAACCATCTATCCAGATGTGGTGGAATTTCAAGACTGGAACCTGTTATCATCCTTTTAGCCAGTCACCTCAACACCTGTAACAAACTTGCATCTAAAAGCCTCCTTGATGTTTTCCATCCCTTCACAGAGCATTGTTCGTATGCGTATCGATCTCCTCGACCAAGCAGAGCTACCAAAACTACATACGCCCACATAAAAGTCCATGGTACACCAGTAGTTCCTTACCTGTCAAATAACAAATCAGTCATTCAAGAACTGGTTAGTAGATTACTCCGGTGATATTGGATTGTCAGGTTTCTGTAACAATTGCGGTTTTATGTATATTCTTAGGTACTCTTCTTGTTCACTATTTATTCCCGCCCGTGGCGTATGTTAGAGCTGAATATTCACTCTTCATGGTTGCACAAAGCAAATTCTTGATTTGACTTGAATAGTGAAGCAATTGGTGGTGTTCGCTATTTAGGCCGTTTGAGAATATCATGAAATCCAACGCCGCTAGGGTAATAAATCGCGTATGACTTGAATCCTATAATATACCTCACTAAGTGATATTGTCTTCAATGAATTCGGTAACCGCAGCCGAAAGTGAATCTATTCGAGTCAACGGCGATTATGTGCAATTCAGGTATCTTGTGGGAACACAGTGGTGCTCAACTGATGAGATTGTGGCTACGGAATAACCTCAATGTAAAGTAAGAACAAAGCAAGCTTTCTACATACTGTCTAGTTAAGCCAGTGAGAGGTTCTCACACGGTTGGGTCGGTCAAACCCCATGTGCAGACATTCTAAGAGAGCAAATGGAGTTTCTATGGTGGTCTCAGGTATATGTTGTTCAACCGCCTGAATCTGATACTAAGTGATCACCAGATCCATCATAGAGAACTCCGGGCACCATGGAAGCTACTCGGGGTGCCACCACCATTCCCAACAGGATGCAACGTGGCGTGTGCTCTTCAGCTAACTGCGATAAAGTCTTAAGATCGGGATAACTTGTTCTAACTGCGTTAGATGTATAGGAAAGTCCGTCTAAGATCTGAAGCGAATAAACAAAGTTGCTGACACATTTGTTTGTCCAACATGTCAAGTCGTTCCAGTTATCAAATATTTGTCTGCGCCCATGAAGAAGTGCAACAGGTTGGGTGAGACAATAGCGCATTTGGGGAGTGATAATATTGTTCCCCCGGCGGTGAATATGGCTGAAGTGTTCGTCCCTCGCCTGAATGGACGCTTGATTCCCAATCAAACCCGAATTCGCTGGCCCCCCACAGGACAGAGAGAAGACGAATCGGACGAGCAGGGCAACAGGAATGAATTAGCAAATCACACCGTTCGTTATAAAGGTAAATTGGAAAGTTCGTGAATAATATATTTAAAGCGACCGTGGAAAGCTCTGGAAAGGTTAACTTACAGCCAATAAAAGAACTTCAACCTAGCGTTCATTGGCCGCTTCTCCTGGTTGGCTCTCTGTTCGCCCCAATCAGGGCGGATGGGTTTGGATAGCCGGCCGAGACGATGGGGTCCTGGCTTGTTCGACTCGTTTATTCCTTCCTAACACTTCCCCCCTTTGAGTTGTGTTGTACGATTTCAGCTTGGGGTTGACTTGCATGGGTGATACGAATTTGCGTCGCCGCTTCGGCCGCTGTGCTGCTAGGTTCCGAGGTGAATTTTGTGCTTGCGGTGTTGGGGCATGCGGGGGAGTCGTCGCTTCACTGGCGTCTGCCAGGATGTCCAGAGGTAACTGCGTTGCCGGTACTTGTTGTTGCACTTTTTCCGCAGTCCGTGCCGCTAGCAGCTGATTGGCATGTCTTACCCAAACTGCCGTCCCAACCTGGATACCGTATATCACGTTACCACGTTTGTATAGTACATGGCCCATAGCCCGTTGATGATAGGTAGAACTTCGTCACATCTAGGCTCACTCAGACAGCCGCCACACGCCCGGAAATGCACTGTACGCGCGTTTCATCCTTTCGGTAATCTCAGCAGTGCGCATTCCATCGGACCCTTGGTAGGGCTCGAAACCGCAACTCGACTGTTGCCAGTCCGTGGTTGAGCCACTGAGCTACGGGGGACGGCAACGACCATCGTGAATAAGTTACTAGATGTGATATAGCGCCGCTCACTATCCACTGACTTACACGTGACCGCCGTCTAGACTGTCGGAGAACCTATTTCTCCCTCCGGGTCTGCGGGCCCTGGAACGCCCTTCCAAACTCAGTTGTTTGTGCCCCCACATTAGATACGTTTAAAAAACGATTGGACGTCGCACTGAGCGCCCTGCGCTTTGTTTTATGAACGAAAACGCTTGTATATATTTAGGCTGACCAGCCTCTTTGGATTTATACCCCAAATTCACGGTCGTAAATCTGTGCGAACCGGTGAGTACTCCATTTTTATTTGCTACCATCACCAACGATAACAATTTCTTAGCCAGTTTTGTGTCGTACCACTTTATCCCCCTAAAACTGTTATACTTCTACCTTTTATCTTACTAACGCTCCTTACTTCAATCACTTATGTGGTTTGCCAATTTGTTAGTATTTCTATTGCCAACCTGCGGGACTCGTTAATTGTATGCTTTTTACCCGTCATATACCATTGTTCCATTGGCGGTCCGAGGACAGGGTAGCTCCCACATCAAGCGACGGACTTACCAAACTAAAGCCGGCCATTTATCATGACTTTTATAGAGCATTTGATCTGCGTACTGCTACATACGTTTTTTTATATAATATATTATAAATATATATAAAATATAATATAATATATTATATATATATATAATATATATGGGCCGGTGGAGCACATGGGGTGCTGAGACTTGTGCTGACGAGATCCTGACAGATCGTTGACCCACTGCTCCCAAAGTTTTGCCATGGACTCATGTCCTGGACGCCTCGTGGCGACCACTGGTGAAAGTTGGGTTACGCCATTTTCCTAGCCATGAGTCAGGACACAATTCCGCGTGAGTTGCTCACTTACCATGGCTCAAGGCCCGCGCCTTTCGGTGTATTCTTTGTCGAGCTTGGCTGAGAGCGAGTAGTTCCTGTCATGTGGACGCAATGCACTGTCCTTACGCCAACACCTTAGCTATAATCTACCTCAATACAATAACTTCATGCGCATCGGCCGTCGCGCATTGGCCTTGGGAAAAGGGTTGCCATGTCTGCTGCATACATCAGGTGGATAAGCGAAAACATGCTACTGCTGCGGCCCTCCCTTTTTTCTTCTTCCCATGCACATACACTTCCCGCCCCGTTTCACCTAACTCACTCCATCATCCAATCCAATTCGGCACCCACTCAGCAATCACTGCCATCTCGACCACCCAAAACCACTGGGCGCTATCGAACCACTCCGAGCGATCTGTGACCACAGACGCACCATAATGCCAAATATTACCATAATATTCGGTAACACAGCTTAGACTAGTCAACGGTGAGGGATCTACCTAAATAAGATAATCAATACACTCAATCTGGACACACACAATCTCGATTGTGAGGAGGGGGCGGGGGGAGAGGGGGGGGAGTGTAACGGGACGGGCGACCCATGGAGGGTAGGTGAGAGAGCGTCCCCCTCGACGCTAGTAGAGCGATGTCGCGATGATACTCAGGGGGGGGGGGGGGGTGCGCAGCGTCTAGATGATTTAAATAAATGATTAGACTTAAGGAGGCTCCAAGTGATCAGAAGAGGTTGTGGTTGTGTAGAGTATTAGGGGGTGAGTGCGAGAGGGAAAGAATTGTTTTTGTAGGGGGGGGGTATGAATAAACACGTTAAATATGGAGTAATATATCTATATATCTGTCTCGACGTTTATTAGTTATAAAGATATAAGAAATATGGAATAATGTGGATTGAATAGATTAAGGGATAAATTGTTGTTTAGTAAAAGAGTATTGGGTTGTGGGAGAGGGTTGGGGATGATGGGTGGTAATGGTGAATCTGAGAGAGGATGAATATGGGGGGGGGTGTGATGTATTAATTAGTTATAGGAAGAAGAGTTCTCAGTGAATGCTGCGGTGGGTGAATTGGTATGAGAGATTTAAGTATATGGTAGTGCGAAATTGGGGGTGTAGATTTGTACAGTATATATTAGGGTGGGCATAGTCGTGAAGAGGTGGTTAATTTGAGGAAATGAGCTGGTAGGTATTTATGTGCTCTTATTTTTACGGTGCTAAGGTATCTATCTGGTTATTGGAGATGGTTCATATCTTATTTTGCGCGCGAGCTGAGGAGGGTTGGATGGGAGTGGTATTAGTTGTTAGAATGTAGATGAGATGTTTTTTATAGAAATATTGGAGGGGGGGATAGGAGGTGGTATTAGAGAGGGATGTAATAGGTAGTTATCTGGGAGGGGGGGGGGGGGTGATTAGTGATTGAGAGTGTGTGAGTGTGAAGGTAACTTGTATGGTTGAGATTTAAAGGGAGTAGGCTGATATGATATAATTGAGTAGATTGGTAAGATGTGGAGGAAGGATAGTATATAGAGTTAATTTTGAGAGGTTATTAGGAAATGTTGTGTATATAATGAATTTTTTATGGCGAGGTATTGATTTGTGCTTGGGTCTCTGTTAGTTAATTATATAAGGATAATCTCGAGTGAGAGAGAGCGAGCTGGAAATTAAGGAGGATGAATGGAAGATATTGGTAACATAGTAAGTGTTAAGAAGAATTGAAAATTAACACACACATAAGAGTCGAAGAAATATCTCATCTCAGGTGATTAGAGGAGGAGGATGTTGGCGTGTAGAAGCGGATCGTTTTGGAGAGAGTGAGTACAGACGAAGAGTGTGTGTCTCTCTATATAGGTAATGGGTTAAGAGATTAATAATTGATAATAGAAGAAGATTTTTCGGACGAGATGTTGGTAGGTAAGGAGAAATTACGATATATTAAAGAGAGAGCGCGCTAAAATTATTATGACTAAATAATTTATATGTGGGTGGGGGGGTTGTCAGACAAGATGTGTTAGGTATAGTGAGTCAAAATACAGTCTCTCTATATCATATATATTGTGCGTGATGAGGGAAGGAGTGATTAGTGCGAGAGAGCATGAAAATGATGGCTAGAGGTGATGGTTGGATAGTGCAATATTAAATGGGTTGGATATGAGAAAAAATAAAATATCTCTCTATGCAGAAGATTACAACATCACACAAACATGAGGCGCGGATATAATACGCGAGAGAGTATCTAATAGGTGCAGCGCATTTACGAAAATGAGTATAAAACATATAAATAAAGACAATATATATAAAATATGAAAGTTATATATTTCACGGATATACTGTGTAAGGAAAATGAAAGTGTGCGTATCGTTGCTAGAGGAGGGAGGGGGCAATATTAAATATGAAAGAAGTTATGTTTAGAAATAATATATAATGAGAGCGATTTGATAAATGTGATAGAACGGGGTATGTTGATTACACATTACTGTTTGCGAGTGAGTGTGTGTAGTGGCCATTTGATGTGAGGGAAGGTGAGTGTGGGTATATATTGTATATACTATTTTGGAAGTTTATACATTTACTATTGAGATGTGTAGACATACAGCTTATACGGCGGTAGATTTGAGGGGATATCTGGTATATAGGGTTGGGGTGGGGTATTGTATATATTCATATCAGAAAATATTATGACACAAATGACTATATATATAATGAGTTGGTCAAGTAAGGGGGGTTTGATTGGAGTGGGTGGGGAGGTTATCTAACGGGTATGAAGAATTAGTATTTTGATGAGATAGGATAGACTCATAGAGAATGAGTTGGAGGCGAGGGAATAACGTGGCGGAGCGAGAGAGGCCGTGTTGGGGGTGGGGGGGGGGGCGGGGCAGAGTTTTTTTGTGGGGGTATAATCTTTTTAAATAAATGGAATATGATATATATTTAATTATTTCACACATATACAAAGATAATTTAAATTATACAAGCGATTGGTGAATAGTTAGCTGTGAAGCACACAATACAACATATGGTGCGACGCATTGTCAAGGTGGTAGGGCTGGGGGGGGGAGTATAGCAGTCTGGGTAGGAGCAGCGCTATCAGATGAGCGAGTCATTGTGAGGAGGGGGGGGGTGGAACAACACACACACAGGTTGTATTTTGTTGGATGATAGGTGTGTTTTTTTGATCGAGAGAGAGTGAGGAGAGCGAGCCAAATAAGAGCGGAGGGGGGGGGGATTTTATCTATGAGCGTCTCTCAAATGAGAAAGAGTAGCAGTTGGGTTCGGGTTGGGTGGAGGAGGTGGGGGACGAGGATATATGAGAGTGAGAGAGTGAGTGCGAGTTGTTTGTTTTTGTTGTGTTGAATTGAGTGGGGAGTGTAGGGATCTATATATCTATATGGGTGAGGGAGGATAGGGGTGGGGAGATTAGAAGCGTGATGTGAGAGATAGATAGTATGAGTGATTGGGGGAGGTTTAAGGTGTATGCTATGTGTAGTGTTGGAGGGTGGTGTGCTATATTGTGAATGTGTTTGTGGGTATTGGGTTGGTTGTGTGAGGGTGAGTGGATGGTGGGGATAGTGGTGGATTGGGTGGGGTGTTTGGTGTGGGGGGGTTGATGTGGGTTGTGGTGGGTGGGTGGGGTGTGGTGGGTGTGGGTGGGTGGTGGGGGTGGGTGGGGTGTGGGGGGGGGGGGGTGGGGTGGGGGGGGTGGGGGGGGGGGTGGGGGGTGGGGTGGGGTGGGGGTGGGGTGGGGGGGGTTGGGGTGGGGGGTGTTGTGGGTGGGGGGGGTGGTGGGGGGTGTGGGGTGTTGGTGGGTGGTTGGGGGGTGTGTTTGGGGGGGTGGGGGGGGGGGGTGGGGGGGTGGGGGGGGGGTGGTTGGGGGGGGTGGTGTGGGTGGTGGTGGGGGTGTGGGGGGGTGTGGTGGGGTGGTGGGGGTGGTGGGTGGTGGTGGTGGGGTGGTGGGTGGGGGTGGTGTGGTGGTGGGTGGGTGTGGGGTGGGGTGGTGGGTGGTGGGTGGTGTGGTGTGTGGGTGTGGGGTGTTGGTGGTGTGGTGGTGTGGTGTGTGGGTGGGGGGTTGGTGGTGGTGGTATGTGGTGGTGGGTGGGGGGTTGGTAGATGTTTGGGTGGGTGAGTGTGTAGGAAAATTGGTGTGATGAGTATGGTGGTGGTTGTGGTTATGTTGGTGGTGATGGGGGTGAGTTGTGAGAGTGGTGGTTGAGTTGGTGGTTGGTGGTGTTGTGCGTGAGTGTTAGAGTGGTGGGGTGGTGGGGTTATGGTTTGAGGGGGGGTGGGTGGTAAGGATGGTGTGTATGAGTGGTGAGGGTGGTTATGAGTGTATGTAGTAGTGTTGAAGGTGTGTGGGTTTGGGTGGGTGGTGCGATGGTTTGGGTGGGTGTGGGGGGGGGGGGGGGGGGGGGGGGGGGGGGGGGGGGGGGGGTGGTGGGGTGGGGGGGGGGGTGGGGGGGGGTGGGGGGGGGGGGGGGGGGGGGGGGGGGGGGGGGGGGGGGGGGGGGGGGGGGGGGGGGGGGGGGGGGGGGGGGGGGATGTTTGTTTTGTGTGTTGTTTGTTTGGTGGTTGGTGAGAATGGATGGTGTTGAGGTATTGATTACAGGTGGTGTGTGGAGATAAAGGAGACAGGCTGGTATCCTCGGACTTACCAAAATAATTCGCTAAACTAGATAAATACAATTGTATTTTTGTTGTGCTCTGTTCTGTCATTCTGCCGCACATTTATTGTCCAGCTTACGTGTTTGCCATCCTTCCTGTTCTATTTTGCCGTTCCATAACCCCGGTTTGGCTGTGTTTAACGTTAATGTTAACACGGTGTCTACCTGTCGAAAAACCGCTACCTCTATTATACTGAATCGTTGATCGGGGAGTCGGCGTGAACGGTCTTTGTGAGTGCGCTAGCCTCAAAGAGTGATTCCATCCTGTGTAAAATGGGTTGCGGTGTTATTGGCATAGTCCCGCGACTGCTACCACCCACTAACGGCAGTAAGAACACGAACGAGCAGACCAGGGGTTTTCATAGGGAAATCACTACGTTATGTAGCATGACGTACAAGCGTGTAAGCCAACCAGCATACGGAAAGCGTGCGCAGAAGCAAAACCAAGAAAGACAGAAGGAATAACGAACGAAACAGGTCCACACAATGAATGGCAAGTGTGGCTGTCTGTGTTGGGGTAGGGCTGCGACCTGAAGGCAATTGAGATAGCGGAATAATACCTCAAAACAAACAACAGTGAACGGCCAGAGTAAAACGGAGGTCGACAGTCATGAGCAGTTACACAAGTAAATTTATTTGTATTTCTCCTCTAACATCTCCCTCTTCTTGAGAAATAAATTCTGTTTGGTTCATGGAGCTCTTCCGGCGGGGGAATCCAAATGGATCCACTGTGACTGTGATGGTTCGAGCTTCGAGCAAGCCAGCAGTGTCATCTTTACAGGTAGCTTGAGCACACATAAGCATTTAGAACTGGTACGGTCACTATTGAAGACAATAACAATAGTTACAGAACCCACATGACTCAGTCGCTCTTTGAGTAAACTTAATTGTGTAATCCAGTCGGTTCTGGGCAGTCTAATATCGGTACAGAAGGCTGGATAGATAGTCCCATAGAATTGTAGCTCCTTGCGTCTGCGTTCGCATGCGTTTTTTCCTTTCCTTTGCAGTGGTTCTCTTGAGACATTTTGAACCGTTGGAATTACGGGTTTAATTAACGAGGTGCCAAGTCTTTCCCGCGTCGATCGAGAAATGGTCTGGACAGTGCGCACTGTTTCTGCTTGCAGCGATACCGGAATATTGTTGCGTTTCACTATAGCGTATTTTCTCTTTCGTGAAAAGTTGCTACGTAATACTGCAGAAGTCACCTCCCACACTGCGCTACGAAACCTTATCCTTTTTCACTTAGAGCTTGCCTGCACACGACAAAGTCGTGCGTTTCTTTAAAATGAGGAATTTGTTTGCATCATGTACCACACGACTCCACTCAGCCCCGTTCCAAGAAGCAGTTGGGGATTTCTGGTCCTACACATCCTGATTCACAATTTGGCCACGAATAGCTGTATGACAGGACTGGGCTTCTTCTCTGGGATCTGAAGCCTAAACCAATTTTGGGTCATGGTTCAAACTGAGCAGCGTGTGGCATTCAGATTCAACTTCCTGTGATGTCAGTCCCGGTTCCTGTTCCCATGCTACTGGGATGTTCAGCTTTTGTGATAGCAACTCAATTAACTGTCACTGTGACTTTTCAAAAATAATTACTGTTGTTGAAGGAGGACTCCATCTGTTCGAATGAAATAGCTATGATTGTTCATTACTTCCGTCGCCACATACGGCCCAGTCACTGAATTGTGTACCTATGGAAGGTAGCATTTCCCTATTAGACCGGAATGCTATTACTCTGCTCGTTGAAGGCGTGTGGACCGGCGCCATTGGCGATATGTGGCTCTCATCCGGATGCCTCCGTATGCCACCTTCGGGTTGACACTGGACTTAGGGTTGATGGGTGGGACTGTAGGTGGTGCAGCACAAGAAACCCATATTCCCTCCGTAGGCGCAACCGTCCTGTGGCTGTCCCCATGGAGGCGGCAGTAACAGGCAAATCCGGAATCGGATGTCTCCAAGCACATAACTTAAGATGTACATTTGCTGTGTTCCCACAACTAAAAATTAGAAATTAGGGCTGAAAACAGAAAATGGTCCTTTATGTTGGAGGCCTTAGAAATCGTTTGTTAAAACAAGCATGTTGCGATCTTGGTGATTCAAAGAATATTTAGCGCAATAAACTGCTGTTCACCTTCTAAACATCAGTTAAATGAGTTTGCGCACTAGAGATTTTAAAAAAGCATTTCCTTGTCTGCATTTGGACTGCAGACTGGTGTAATACCACCTCATAAGAAAGGTGGCTAGGTGCGAGACTGCAAAGCGAATTCGGTGCGGCATCAGCCTCATTGGTGTACAATGCTGGGAGCGGACAGTAACAAAACTCCTCCTTTCGTATGTGACCCCGGTGGTCTTAAGGAACGATGTTTACTTCAGTGTAAACTGTGATTTAAGTTGAGATTGCGTGTTACAATCCAGATACATAGTAGACGCTACAAAACCCAATAATTGTTAATTCTTTGATCTGCCTCGCGCCTATCTTCTTTGTCTTGGACCCACACTCCGAATAGGATTCTTGAAGTACCCACAGTTTTCCCACAAGTTTCCACACCATTCAAGCACACCATATGTTGGTCCACTCGTCCCGCGTGCGAACGCTAGAGGACGATACTGCTGTAATCCAAATGGAGCCGTGGAATGTGTACTGGCGCAGCAACATTCATCAGCCGTGTACCAAAAAGCATGGTGGAGCAAAAACCGCTGTCGGAAATCAAGAAATTTCAAAGCACCTGCTTGGAGGATTTTAGATTCAGAGATCGGTTTACAGCTGAGGATAGCACTGTGCGTTTGTAACATTTCGAAAATGCGCAGGAATTAGTAACATTATTCCACGGGAGCAATTTACCATAATTCCATGGAGTTACACAGAAGTATGTGTTCTCGCTCCATGCTTGCACTATTCAGTAGTCAAGCAAGTGGACATGGTAGCTCTGGGAACAATGGAACCTTGATTTATGACGGGTTTAATAGTTCCCAATTTTGATAAGTGGAATTACAAAGTCGAAGAATACACATGCGGACAGAATAAAATGTGCTTCTATCTAGAGGCATGTCAACGGCACATAAGAAGCAGAGTTATGGGAATGATATAGAAGCATCCAAAGCAGAATAGCAAGTTATTAGGGTTAATGTTTATTATAAAGAACAATAGGATTAATCATCCGTCTGCACTGATTTACGTTCTGTTGTGTGAATCATAATCCGAAGGGAGCTAGATTGCGGAACACATTCCAGAGCGTCCATTCATATAACAAAGTGTAATGAGCTGCGTGTGATATCTAAACGCCTTTATTGGAAACGGTTACAGTTGAAGCACAAACAACATCTGAAACTTGGCTGCATAGTAACGCCTCTGTATGGACTGGAGTAAGCAATGGTAGAACATTTTGTCTGTTTGTTCGTCTTCATGGAACAATGTAGTGAAGAATATTTTAAAGCTGTAAACCCGTTGTTCTTTTCTCTCTGTTTCTCTCCCATAATGAGAAAAAACACCCGCCTAAGTTCCTGAAACGAAGGTTTTCATTGCACTGTTTCACGAAGGGGAACAAACAGACAAAGTGTTCCACTATTCCTTACACTAGTCCATAGAGATGCACTAATATGCAGCTGGACAGGCATTGCTACTATAAGTCAGAAAGCTGTTGTACGAATTCAACTTAGTCAGGTGTCATTCTCACGTTACAGCCTCTTAGTTCAACCAGCTTAACTGTATGTACGGTATCACGTACAAAGTCCGGAATGAGAGGCTGTTGACCCGAATGTCGGGGCACTTCCTACAGAAGAAATCATAGCATGGGGTTAACTTAAGTTACTTGTTAGATCAGCTAACTACCATCTGCTTTACTTCATTATGTGTCATACTTTCTCGTTGGTTTTACTGCGCTCTCGGAATCTCTAGAAAGCTAGAGAAGGAATCTTCTGGCAGTCGGAAGGTAGTCGCATACAAGTTCAGTATTGGATGTCTGGAGATTGTACTTGATCGGGGAGCGATTGTCTGAGAATCTTATTAACTGCGCTTCTGTCAATTTGTGGTGTTTATCCTTCCAACGCTGACACCCCCTTGTCGTTTTCGTCCTCCTTTGGATTCATCAGTCAGAGATAGACCGAGATGAGGCTGGGACCCGGAGCCTAGTGTTTACCGGTTAACGCCTAGGTCACCAATCCACTGAGAATCGTAAACAATGCTTGGCACAGCGTTTAAAAATTCAAACTTGGGTTTGGAGCACCCACCGTGTAGTCTGATTGAGACATGCAATCTCTGTTGAGATCGGAACGACCAATTCCCATACCATGTTAATGAGCGGAATGATAGGGATTTACTTCAAAGGAAACAAAGGTCCCAATACAGATTGTATGTCTCAATCCAACCCCACGGTAGGTACTCTAATCCCAAATTTGAGATTCTGTCAATCTATATGCATCGTTGATTCTAGGGGAGGCTTACCGTCTTCTTGGGGGCGTTCGGTCCAATCTCTTGAAAATTAGTGACGCTTTGACAAAAGTATGCTGGCTGCACTTGACATCAACTAGGGTTGTCACACTGAACCTCACAGCCTAATAATAGGGGAAAGTTGGTCGCTAGTAGCAAAGAATTGTCGCGCGATCTCGTTTTGTTGAGCAGCGGTTTGTACAAAAAGCAGCAATGTTCTGGATTACGGAATGCATATATTCTAGAGAGGACAACGATAAAGACGTTGTTGTGACTAATAGTATGTTATACATCTGTCGAGAATTTAGCGGCGAGATCCAACTGCAGGGTCTCACACGATGAGTCCCGAATGGTTGTTTTCTGTTGGGCCGTATCAGTGGCCTGTGTCAGAAGAAAACAATAAGGCAATTGCCATCAAAGAGATGTCGCAAGTGACAAACAGTGTGATAAGCAGTTGGCAAATTTCTTCTGAACAACGAGACTGTAGTCGCCTTGACTAAGGAGCGACTAGCTCCCAACACCCAGTGGTTGATTACTGTCTATGTCACTATGCAACGTGGCAACAGTGGCATTGACTAGGGCATTGAAACCAAAGTGGCAAAGCATGGTATCAACTGGCAAGTTCTTTCTTTGGACTGAGATGACTAAATTTCACCAACTGTTACTTGCACTCAACCTTTTCTGCGTTCAAAGCGTTTGTCAGTTAGCGGATGAACTATTTCAGTATAATCCAGGTATAGAGTCATCGGCCAAACTAAAACCTCTCCTAGACAACCTCTCAGCTTGTTCTAAATCGCACTGTCTACCGTTAAACACCACAAAGTGCAAATATGTCCCATTTTCGTTGTTCAAAGGAAATCGCTACCAACAGAACCTACAGCAGTGTCCGCAACTTTACATTGACAGTGGATGTTTGACCCATTCCACCTCAGTAAATTACCTGGGAGTAACACTGAGTAGTGGACTTACGTGGTCATTGCATGGGAACGAAACATTCACTAAAGTTAGAAGATTCGCATTCTATGTTACACGCCTCAGGTCTTTTTCCACACTCTTGGTTTTACTGCAGTGTTTTGTCACTGCATGTGTGTTATCCTGCTGGACCTATTGCTCTCCCATAATCCTACTTGGTCTCCTGAGAAAGGACCACAAAGCAATTGCTAGATCAGTAAACCATCTATCCAGATGTGGTGGAATTTCAAGACTAGAACTTGCTAACATCTTTTATCTAGTCATTTCAACACCTGTAAGAAACTTGCATCTGACATCCTCCTTGATGTTTTCCATCCACTCACAGAGCTTTGTCCGTATGCGTACCGATCTCCCCGATCAAGCAGAGCTACCAAAACTACATACGCCCACATAAAGGTCTATGGTAGACCAGTAGTTCCTTACCTGTCATCTTTTAAAACGATAAAAATCAGTCGTTCCAGAACTGATTAGTAAATTACTCCAGTGATATTGGATTGTCAAGTTTTTGTAACAAGTGCGATTTTATGTATGTCCTCATGTACTCTTCGTTTTCACTATTTATCCCTGCCCGTGGCGTATGTCAGAGCTGAATATTCACTCTTCATGGTTGCATAAAGCACATTCTTGACTTGCCTTGAACAGTGAAGCAACTGGTGGTGCTCACTATTTAGGTCGTTTGAAAATATAATGAAATCCAACGCCGCTAGGGTAATAAATCCCGTATGACTTGAATCCTACAGTATACCTTACTAAGTGATATTGTCTTTAATGAATTCGGTAACCGCAGCCGAAAGTGAATCTATTCGAGTCAACAGTGATTATGTGTAATTCATACATCTTGTGGGAAGACAGTCGTGTTGATTTGATGAGGTTGTGGCTACGGAATAACCTCAATGTAAAGTTAGAACAAATCAAGCTTTCTACATACTGTCTAGTTAAGCCAGTGAGAGGTTCTCACAGGCTTGGGTCGGTCAAACCGCATGTGCAGACATTCTAAGAGACCAAATGATGTTTCTATGGTGATCTCAGGTATGTGTTATTCAGCCTCCTGAATCTGATACTGCACGATCACCAGATCCGTCATAGTGAACTCCGGGCACCATGAAAGCTACTCGGGGTGCAACCATCATTCCAAACATGATGCAACATGGCGTGTGCTCCCCAGATAACTGCGATAAAGTCCTTAAGTTGAAGATAACTTGTTCTAACTGCGTTAGATGTATAGGAAAGTCCGTCCAAGAAGTTAAGCGAATATACAAATTTGCTGACACATTTGTTTGTCCAACATGTCAAGTCGTTCCAGTTATCAAATGTTTGTCTGCGCCCAAGAAGAAGTGCAACAGGTTGGGTGAGACAATAGCGCATTTGGGGAGCGATAATATTGTCCGCTGGATGGTGAATATGGCCAAGCTTACACCACAAGTAGCCAACTTAAGCTCCACATTGAGGCTGAAGATGAGGGCCAGACGTACCAACAATACTGCAGCGTCTGTGTCTCTAAATCCTTTGACACATCTCACCCCCAGAAGCGGACAGGATCCGAGCGTTCCTGCCTCCACTCCTTTCAGCGGTGCAGTCCACATCAAGCCAGCACCGATAATGCCAGCTCCGATCTCATGTTCGCCCACCTTAGAGAAAAGCCGGGCATCGTACACATCCGCTGTCTCTAAGTAAACGCCGGAGGGAACAATTCTGACTCCGGTAGCAACACCAAGCACCATCGAGGTGACGCAGCCTCCGCAAAAACCCAAGCGTTTAAAAAGTGTCAATTATTACCATCAGATCTTCAGCCAACCGAAGGATTCACGATGCTTTAACTGTTGTGGGCACAAACGTTGCAGGATTGCAGTCTAGTACTATGAAAGGGAAGCTGATGGATGATCGTAATCAGTGGAGTTCCATTTGTGGTGCAGTTGGCATTTCGGTTGAGCCCAGACACTTAGATTGGTCTCACGTTACCCAAAATCAGTGCATTACAGTGAACATCAACTGCTCCGGGTGACACTGCGTTCCGCTGACGACACAGAGACCGTTCCACTCTGTAACTCACCCCATGAGGTGCGCATAATTCCGGACAGCCCTTGGAACGAACATCCGATAGAGCGTAGCAACCGTCCTGAAGTGCGTAAAGCTGATGAAAAGCAAACGATTATCGTTTATGGGGTTTCTGAGCTTTAAACACACTCTTCGTAGGAGTCGGAGACATACGAACGGGAGCAATGGAGTTGCCTCCACCAAGAACTCTTACTCAACAGTATCCTTGAAAGCTGATGACAAGGATTTCAGTATCACTAAACTACAGGGGGTAAGGTTCCTGCCTGATGAAGGTGATGCTTCAGTCTGAGCTAACGTCACCGCGTATGTTGGAAAAGTTGTTTAAAGTACTCAAGTTGCCCACATAAATACAGTTAAAGGAAGCAGGTACGCGGCTACAGGTGGCTAACGACACTTTAGGGACGGCCAAAGTGGTGAATCTTCCCCTCATGCAGCTCTGTGAAGAGATTGCTTTAATGGCAACCACTGCGTCCGACGGAATTTGACGAAACACGGGAGAACATCAGGGTCAGGAAAGTTGAGAGCAGTCATGTAACCCGGTCGAACTTCAGGTGCTTTTCCGTGTGAATCCTGCACCAATAGTATTCTTTTGGTGTATTTTTCAGTATGTGCAGATTTGGTGCATGTTCTCTGGCTAACTTCGGATTTCTCGTTGATTGGCCCAATTGCCATCTGTGTTCTACGGTAATCGGCCATCATGACCACCACACCGACAACCCGTAACGAAGTATTTTGTGCTAACCAAAGTTGTGCTAAGGTAGTAAAAGGAGGATTGACTTGCACAAATTGTCAAGACTGGTACCATGCGAAATGCGTCAACGTCCGTAGAACCGACATAAGGAAATACAATACGCCGGGTTCACTTCGGTTCTGTCCGAAGTGCACGACGGTTCCACTAGTAAAATGCGTGCTAGCGTTAACATAAAAGTATGACAGCCTAATAGCAGAAATTGAACAGTGGTTGAATGCAAAAATTGCTTCACTCGAGGCGAAAATGTTGTAGCTTGCACTTAATCCGTCTCCCTCAATAGCTGCAAAGAAAGCAAGGAAAAAGGGTCAAGCATTCATACGGCCACGCAGTACTAGAAACCTTGGGAACCACAAACAAGCTGTCATCGCGACCGATAGAAACATGCCCATTTCCACTGCCCACATCCTCTTATCCAATCTACCGACTGATGCAACATCGGTAACACACACCATTCCGATTGGCATACGAAATCAGAAGTGCTTTAAGGACGGATCCATCTATGCAAACGTTGCTGCTGGCCATAATCAAAGCGTGACCTCAGTAGCCTCAGCCAGTACAGCCACAAAACGGGTCAAGGACAATTTGCAGTCTAGAGAGAGTTCACTACATCCCCGATAACCGTGATTCCCACATCGCCGAAGATCACGCGGAAATACGGGGCCTTGAAACTTATTTGTCCCAACGTTCCTGAGCCCAAGGCAAATTCCTTAATAGGTACAAAGCTAGATACTTGAAAGCAATGAGATTTCCTTTGTAATAAAATCAGAGTTCTAGCTAGTACAACTAAGTTAATGTCCATCACTAGACATCCAACCTAAATCATTATGGGGAGTCCTGGCTAATGTGAGTAACATTGGGAACTATAGATGATGTCGAGATCGTGCTTTTGTCGGCATACG
This sequence comes from Dicrocoelium dendriticum, assembly GCA_944474145.2. Lineage (NCBI taxonomy): Eukaryota > Metazoa > Platyhelminthes > Trematoda > Plagiorchiida > Dicrocoeliidae > Dicrocoelium > Dicrocoelium dendriticum. The sequence continues at coordinate 85,399,992 of OX104064.1, forward strand.
TCCTACGGAGAGAAAACAGTGGAATACGCATATTTTCCGCTGTGAAACGTGTCACGTACGCGAATGACTTCGATCCGTTTACTTCAGCCGTGTGTGCATTGGTTAGCACTCATAAAGGCCAGCCAATCTTCTGACACACGCCCCCGGTCTCGTAACGCGCGTTTCCGTGAATCTTGTACCTTCTCAATTGATTGATAAACCTCCTGCTGTTCAGACTTCTTCTGCTTGCTGGGATTACGTGTCTCGGAGGCGTGCGTTACATGCTTAGTGGTACTACGTTTTAGTGGGGACGAAAATGACGAACCCAATGTTGAATACACCTCCTATCTTTTGGTCATCTGCTGAGGAAAAACCGAGCTTATCGAACTGGATAAGATGGAGGAAATCATTTACTAACTACGTGGAATTACTTCCTGTACCGAATCCGACCATTTGCCTTGCTGAGGCTCACAAAATCACACTATTCAGGCAAGTGCTTGGCGATGAAGGTAAACGGCACTACAATGCCCTACATCTGGAAGATTACGCCACCCTCAGTTCTGCTTTGGATACTTATACCACGTAATGGGGGCTGAAACAAAATGTTTACACAGCTAGATACTGCTTTCCAAAACTTGTCCAAAAGCCGAATGAGTGTCAATGATTTAATTGCACATATTCATCAATCTATTCCTGAGTGTAAGTATAATGATATTCCACCTGAGAAAGTTGACGAGCAAATGAAAATTCGATGTTTTATTGCGGGAATATCGGACGAAAGTGCCAGAGAGAAGTTGTTATCCTTGGATGAGTCGGCCACCACGTGGGAAAACGTTTGTCACATCGTTCGCCAGCGAGAGAACATTACATACCAATTACGTGAGTTCATTTAAAAGTTTTCAGCGGAGGCTATCGATATTTTCGCGGTTATCTTACTATGGTCACATCGACAAGCCACTCCGGAACCGGATGCCGCCAACCATTATATACATATATATATATATATATATATATATATATATCAGGTTGGCGGCATCCGGTTCCGGCGTGGCCTGTCGATGTGATCATAGTAAGATAATCGCGCAAATATCGATAGCCTCCGCTGAAAACTCCTAAAATACCCAAGCGCTGTTCATACGGTAAATAGCATAATCCTTTTACATTTTTGTTGCCTTGACGTTGTGAAATTTCCAGGACGATTGGATCCCGCATCATCCATGGCTACTAAGCTTGAATCTAATATTACATGTGCGAGCGTATGCATGCAGGAAGCAGCTGGCGAACAATAGGTGGGTCAAAGTGACAGAAAGCTCTCTCTTTAATAGCCCCATGTTTTGAATGCTCCTTCTTGATGCTGGTTCAGATTGATCCAAACAACCAAGGTTCTTCTGGATCAGTACACCGCGATCATTTTTCCGGGGACAGTACAGGAGAGAATGGTCGTCCAGTTTATGTTCAGTCACACTGAACTGAAGACGGCTCTGGATTGACCATTCATGAATCTTGCCGCGGCCGTTTTGAAGATGTATGCGGTCATTCGAAATGTTAAGCAGACTAAAACCAAACAGGTTGTTGTGATAAAGCTCGCTTTCTCGTTAATCAACATCAAGAACAGACGGGTCCAATATCGAAGCTTTTGGCACACCGCATTCCCCTTGTATATGATTTGAACAATGAACAATGATTTATCACGGGATAAAAGCAAGTGCTTGACACGTCCCGTAGGATGGTTGCGGTGAATATGATTCAAGTAAAATATGTCTGGGTCATCTATCGAACGTTTGCCGAGATGAATACTTGGATAATTAACATCAGTGTAAAATGAAAAAATTATCGCGCGTAAACGTTCAGAAAGAAACTGGGGTACAGTGATTGTTGAGGTAAGGAGTGAGAAAAGCAAAATTTGGTCGCTCACTTAGGTCCATTTGATACATAAATCCTGTTGAGAACATACTTGACGTAATCCACAATAGAGGAGCTTAGGTAACAAAATGTTGGGAGCTAAGAGCAACATCTAGTCGTTTTTTGAAAACATCCATGGTAGGAGAGGATACCACTGAGTCTGGGAGTGCGTTCCAGGGTTGGCAAACTCGAAGGGAAAAGTAATTACGTCGACACTCTAGACGGCTGTATTGTTCCTTCAACTTTAAGCAGTTACCTCGGAGCTGCGTGTTGTGGCTAAGTTTCAGCAAATGGCGGCATACGTGGTTGGGGTCACTCAGTATCTGATACGCTAATATGAGATCGCCGCGCAGCCTTCGATAGCGTCCACTGAAAATTCCCAGCAACTTCAGCCTTCGGTGGTAAGAGTGATAGCGCAGGCCCTTTACATTCTTGATACTGACTCGCCTAATTTCATTTCCCGACGCCTGTGCAGGAGGAGGTTGCTGGTCCACCCAATTAGGAAAACACCAACGCCGCATCCCTGAAGCTTAGCTAGAAAGACAACATCAACTGCTACACTAAAATCCACTGTTCCGCTCTAACAGATGACATTGACCTGGGCGTCAAACAATCGATGATCGCCTCTTCAGTCAGATTGCAGGATATTCTTAAAGATTTTACATTTTGGTCTAAAGTTCGCGAGCTGCAACTCAAGGTGTCAAAATGCAATGCTGTCGTTTTTTCACTGCACAGGGGAGATCGATATCAACAGCTACTCCAGTAATGTACGGAAATCAACAGCGATATTGAGAGGTTGAACACTATCACATTGGTAAGTATTTGGGTGTCATGCTAAGCTTTAGCGAGTAGCCTGTAGCGGGCGTCCGGAGAGCGATACAAAAAGGCAGATCAGGTTGCAGGGGAACTTTTATTTGTACAGCACAAGATTCCCTGTTAGCTAGCTATAAAAAAGCGACACCGTTGGCACTCTAGCTAGGGAACGGAGGATGCACAGCACACAGGGTAGTCGCGAGTGGCAACCGAAACGAGCGCCAAGCAAAAATGGCGATGAGCAAGTCAAGCATTCGAACTCAGCGATTAGTTCAACAAAACCATACCGGTCGCTTAGGTGTACAATGAAATAATTTCAGCTAGAATTTTACACAGGCGAACCGGGGAATCTCCAGACTGCTACAAAGCTACGATTTATCCTGTTCACACCACATAAAAGACCTTCAAAAAAGTCCGGAGGTTATCGTTCTACGCCTCACGCTTGCGAACTTCCTCTGTCTTCCGTGACTTGATACATCGCTCTGTCACTGCTTATGTACTTCCACACTAGACGTACTGCTCATAAGTAATTTTTCCTGGTCTATTGGACAAGGACTTTAGATTAATCTCCAGAGCGTTAAAAATCTTGTCGCGGTGCAGCGGTGTATCGAACCTGACATTCGTTGATATACATGTTTCCAATCTGCTTGATTCTTGTAACAGACTAGCATCGACATTACTTGCGGACATAATCCACTCCCTCCATCATTTATGATTCCAGTCAATCCCTTGTGTGACTGTACCCACGGACGCCGCGGATTTTTGCTTTACCGTGCTAGATTATAATTGTGCTTCGGGATTACTGTGTTATAACTGTTTTCTCTGTATGAATTGTGCACCAATAGGTTTCTTTTGGTGTATTTTTCCATCTGTGCAAGTTTGGTGGATATTCTCTGGGTAATTTCATAGATCTCACTGATCGGACCAACTGCCCTCTGTGTCCTCCATCTTGGATTTGTTCTACAGCAACCTAACCTGGGTCAGTCAGACTACCAGCTTGACCGACAGCGTTTGGATTCAGCCTACTAGTGTCGACGTTACAACGAATGGCATCCTCAGATCGGACGGTCAAAATGACACGTAGTTTGCCAAGGGAAAGCTAAACCTAAAGCTTCCGAAATAAACGTTAGATGTGGCGTAGACAACTGTGTTAACCCTATGCGCTTTGCGATAGATTGCAGCAATTGTCGAAAATATTTTCATCCTCGATGTGCTCGCCTTAGTCTCAGCCAGATAAAAAATCTTAATAGTACGACTGATTCCCTCTGGTTCTGCACTGAGTGTACGTCAATTCCAGCCGTCAGATGTATAACTGTGTTGGCACAGAAGTGCGATAGGTTGACAAGGATTGTAGAGCGAGCAACAGCCATGAAAGCTGTGCAACAAGAACCAGACAAATCCGTGCCACGAACTCGATGTTCAACAGCAAGCTCCAATCCAGAACAGTGTAGTCGGACCGAAAATAGGAGTAACGGTCCAGAGTTAGCCACCCCGACACTAGTGGCTGCTCATAAAGATGCGTTCGCCACACATTTTTCACCAGAACCACCCGCCACATCGAACACTGTTAAAGGGCCGACGATAAACGCGTCCATTGTTGCTACCCATTTGACGGAGGCACCCCGCATCGTAACTCCTCCAGCTGCGAAGGAATGAATACTACCAATACCACCACGGGACTCAAGACCCCATCAGTTGTCCAAGCAAAGAAAGCAGCCACTGGTCCCTCCGAAAAGGAGAACATGAAACAATACCATAATTCTCTGACTCTTATATGCTCTATTGTGACCGAATCCGGGGCGAACTACATAAAAGATAAGCTAGTAGACGACAGAAAACAGTGGGACTCCCTGTGTCAACTAATAGGGGTTCAAGCTAAACCAGTCAATATGAGGCGTCTCGTACGTCATCCAAACTCCGTACCCTACGGTGAACCGCGGTTGCTCCAGGTAACATTTCAGTCAGGGAGTGATGCAGCGGCAGTTCTCTTGTCATCCACTCGCCTCCGTACCACCACATGCAATGTTCGAATTTTTCCAGATGTTCTTTGGAGCGAAGGCCAGAAACGCAAACAAAATCCGCATGACTTCCGTAAACAACGAGACGCAAAATCTATCCTTGTTCAAGGTGTCAATCAGCTCCAGACATTAAACGGGCTAGCGAGCAAAGCGCATGACTGGGATGAATAGCGTTTTATTCGTGAAGTGCTCTCACTCGAAAATGTTATCGCTAATTCGACATCAAGGGTAGCGCTATCCCCTAACTATAAAGGGTGTGGTCCCGAGTGATGAAAGTACCATTGCACTCCGAACTGATGGCAGAACATGTGATCAAAATGTGGCATAATAGGCGTGAAATGCTGCCACTCGAAATACGCATAAATACGATAGGCACCGGGCCATAGCGGGTAAATGAGATTTACCATACAATTCCGTCACCGTGTAGCTCAGAACGGAGACAATACCAAAACACGCCGGCAGCTGAAGGAGGACAGGATAGTCACTCTCTTGCTGGCGCTGAGAACTCTATACAACAACCTGAACAGACTCTAGAGCCTGCGTCATCGATCCTACGAAATAAACGACTGGCAGCCGACCCCGCAAGGGTCGGCATAGACCCTCACCGGAAATCAGCATTCACAAACACGCTTCTAACCACCGATGCCCTCACCTGCTTGTATACCAATGCACAAGGTCTTCTCAGCAAGCTAACCGAACTTCGTATTCGTCAGGTCTCCACGCCTTGGGACCTAGTTATGGTCACCGAAACATGGCTGAACACGGAGATCACCGATGCTGAGATTGCTCTACCCGGCATGACTTCCATACGAAACGATCGACCTAGCAGAGGAGGCGGAGTGCTCCTGTATTATCGATCCGACCTGCATGTTGATATCATTGAGGACCCAGAAACGAAAGTCGTCGATTCTCTTTGGTGTCGTATGCACCTAAGACGTGGTGATGTGTGTTTACTAGCAATAGTTTACCGTCCTCCAATGTCCACCTTGGAAATGGATCAGTGCCTAGCTTCTGCGATGAAGCGAGTCCTGGCATGACCACACAGTCACGTCCTTCTGGTGGGGACTTCAACCTGCACGCAATCGAAATTCCAGCATCGCACAGCGAACAATTCAAGGCTGACTTGCAAGAAATGATTGCCGATGTACCTCTGTACAACCATGTCACCTCTCCCACGCGATTCCGAACGGGTGACACCCTCTGTTTTGGACCTTGTGCGCTCTAACGAGGAACTAATGGTCGACACCGTGACCATAGACGTACCACTTGGCCGTAGCGACCACGCGATGTTGCTCTTTCGTTACATCTGTTACTCGGAGTACATCAGTGAGGACAACGTGGAAGCATTTGTCGTTACACATTACGATATCCTGTCCAACCTCGTTCAAGAAATCGACTGGTCCTTCCTGGCCGAGCAGCCGCCCGATGTCGCTTGGAAGGTGTGTGTCACCCAATTCACCGAGCTAATGTCAAATGCGTCAGAAAGCAAGTTCTTTCGCCAAAGGCAAGTGAACTCGTTTCTGAGGAGTCGTACTAGAAAATACATGACTTTAAGAGATTCAGCCTGGCGGGTTTACAGTCTTTTCAAGGAGTCTGACCTGGGGTGCTTACACAACTCAACGAAACCACTGCGTCAAGTTGATCAGCGAAGACAAACTCCGGTACCAACAGAACTTAGCAATGAAATTCAATACAAATCCCAAGTTGCCGCAAAGACACGTCAACAAGCTCCGTAGAGTGCAGCGCGGGATCCCGGTTTTACGTGCAACAGATGGTCTGGCGCAAACTAAACAAAATACGATCAACATGCTTCGCCAACATTTCATCCACACTTTCCAAGTGAATCATTATTTCGCCCGCTTTTGACACAGCTCCCATCGCCGCCAGGATTAAATCATGTAACATTCCCAGCAGCCAATGTGAAGAAAGGGCTAATGCAATTGCGCGTGCACAGCTCATCTGGCGTGCACGACATCAAACCAAAGGCACTGAAGACGGCCACCATGAACCTTGCCGAACCATTAGCTCGGTTCTTTCCATGCTGTCTCACAGGTGAGAGACATCATATTTTGTCCCTCTCTTGTAATGAAAAACGAGACTCTTAAACAGGCTATTATTCAGCGAATCACACCTTCTGACAAGGTCCGTCTGCGGCAACTATATAGTGATCTGCAACTAGGATAGGATGCCGTCAGTGTTGTTGCGCGAAATGCAACAGCTCATCAAGGCGGTAGGGATTCTCCTCGAGCTGTGGATGCAACTTCTTCCTCAAAGCACTCAGGCTATCCTTGCTGTAGCAACTGACTTGCCAATCACAGCAACTGCAGAGCTGGCAGACCGCGTCATCGAACGGCACCAGCCAGCGACTGAAACCAAAGCACCTAAGCAACTTTGTACTGTGGCGACCACACCGACACCCGCGACTAGCCAGCCGTAGGCGATAGACGCATTATCATCGCAGATAGTGTCGCTTCATCGCCGAATCAACGAACTCACTTTAAAACGTAAGCAGCACAACCCCTCTGGATCATTGCCGCATCGCACAAAACCTGGTGCCCCAGGTTACTGTTTTTACCACTCGTGTTTCGGTAATAAAGCCTTTAAGTGCGTACAGCCATGTGGTTACTGTGCTACAGATGGTCCGCCACGCCGGCCTGTAATGGCCACGAACGACGTCGACGAAGCCCATAGTCGTTTCATTTACATTAGGGATTATGATTCCTAGACCCAGTTCTTAGTTGATACCGGGGCGGAAGTCAGCATCATTCCCTCCTATGCCAGGTGAGCCTATCGCTTCGCGCCTATCACCAGCTACCTACAGAAGAAAATGACATTCTTAAAACAGCCGTCATCATTCCTTTCGGCTTGTTTGAATTTTTAAGAGTGCAACTTGGATTGCGCAACGCCGCACAAACCTTCCAAGGCTTCATCCACGATGTCATTCGTGGCTGGACTTCGATTTTTCCTACTTCGATGATATTTTAGTATCCAGTTCATCGGAACAAGAGTACCTCGAGCACCTTCGAACTCTCTTCCCGCGCTTGACCCAACACGGTGTCACAGTCAACCCGACTAAGTGCGAACACGGCAAATCAACTGTAGAATTCCTAGGCCACCTCGTTTTACTGTCTGGTATCGAAGTCCTCCCTGAAAAATCCAGACAAACAAGGACTGCCCAGCTCCGACTTCGTTCGGACACCGTCGATTTTGTAGTTTAGTCAACTACTATGGACGCTTCATTCTGCACTGCGCTCAGCTCATGCAGCCTCTGGCTGACCTACTCAGAGGGAATGAACGTAAGTTCGCTTTCCCTGACACAGCACAGACAGCCTTCGCCGAGCTCAAAGATGCTATCTCCAACATAGCTCTCCTCGCTCATTCCGAATCGACTGCACCCATTTCTATTATGACTGATGCCTCAAACGTCGCGGTAGGGGCCGTCCTCCAACAACATGTTGGTAGGCAATGGCAACTCCTTGGGTTCTTCTCCAAGCGCCCGCAGTCAGCGGAACCCCGCTACAGCACATTTGGCAACGAACTGCTCGCCATTTACCTAGCCATTCGTCATTTCCAGCACACACTCAAAGGCCGCGCTTTCACGGTCTACACTGATCACAAGCCCTTCATCTTTGCCTTCAAACCTGCTTGCGACAAATATTCACCACAGGAAACAAGACACCTAGACTTTGTCAAGCAGTTCACTGCTGACATATGTCATGTCGCAGGTGTCAATAATCTCTTCGCCGACGCTATCACACGAGTCAACCTCACACTCCAGTCTCGCCTACCGTCGCTCTTGTCGTCATGCCATCGGCTCAGGCTCGAGATGAAGACATACAACGCACTCTGCATTCCACTTCGCTGCATGTGCAACCTGTTCCTCTCCAAACCACGGAAGGAACCATTCTCTGTGACTCTTCATAGGTTGTCCTAGACCCCTTGTGCTCGTCTCCTTCAGACGCACAGTCTTTGACGCACTGTACTCACTATCAAATCCCGGTATCCGTGCATCTTTGGAACTGGTCATCGAACGTTTCGTTTGGCCACGCGTAAACAAAGATGTTCGTACCTGGGCTCGCGCTTGCCTTTAATGCCAGTGCTCCAAAATACATCGTCATACCCGCAGTCCTCTTGATTCATTTCCCGCCCCAGACCCTTGGTTCTCGCATGTACACTTAGACCTGGTAGGTCCATTGCCTCCTTCAGGCGGATTCATATACATTCTTACATGTGTCGACCGCTTCACCAGATGGCCGAAGCCATTTTCGTAACAGACTGCACAGCTGAGATTGTTATCCAGGCCTACTTGGACCGGTGGGTCTCGTACTAAGGATGCCCATCCACCATCACAACTGACGAATGAAGGCCATTCGAATCTTCATAATTCGAAACGTTCTGCAATTTTGTAGACTGTCGCCGCATTCATACCACAGCCTATCACCCAACAGCCAACGGGTTATTTGGACGTTTCCATAAACAGCTTAACACCGGTCTCTGCGCCTCCTCCCACCGTAGCTGGAGCGAAAACATTTCACTCGTACTCTTAGGCATTCGCAGCAGCATCAAAGTTGACTTGCCATGTGCCCCAGCGGAGCTGGTTTACGGCACAAAGCTAAAGTTGCCAGGAGAATTTGTTTAACACCCCGCATCGTCGGGTATGCCTCCGCCTAACTTTGCGTCCTCCCTACCGCAACGCATGCTTTCACTACGTCCGACTCCGCCCGTGAGCAGACCAGAGATGCGTAAATGCACAGCGGACTCTCTACCTGCACTCACGTCTTCCTCCGCACCGACGAGATGCAGCGCCCCCTTCAGCCTTCCTACACTGGCCCTTTCAAAGTGATGCAACGGATTCCGAAACATTTTACTTTAGACCAGAAGGGTCACCGAACAATGGTGTCCATCGATCACCTCGAAGTGGCTTCCTTTGACGAACCACCTGCAACCCATCCTGATGCTAGCACACAAGCACCCGTATCTGCGGTGACTTCTAGAGCACTGGATATCCCGAAACCGTCCGCTCCCCTTGACTTTCAAGCTACCCCGCCTCAATCCCAGGCAATCGACCGACGCGGTAGACAGATCAAACGTCCGGTCCGTTTTTCAGATTTGGTAAACGTTTGCTATTTCCATTAACACGCTTTTTTCGTCTTTAGTGATAGTCGTGCGCCTTGTTCACAAACGTTTTGCAAAATCGACAAAAATAACCCAAAACGTTTTAAAAACTTAAAAAGCGTATTTAATTTTATCATGGATGCCATGCGTCAAGCTACTTCCCCCGACCCTTGCCCACCACCCTGAGTTTTACCTCGCAGAAACGCAACCGCCGAGTGACTCGCCAACGGGCTCAACGCAACCCCCGAGTGACTTGCTAGCCGATCCAAGGCCCCCTTCCTGACCCAAGTAGCAGTCAGCCGCCGTCGGCCGCAGACAGTCACGAAGGGTTTGTTCCCAAAACGCCTGGCTAGATGTTGCCGACGAGGACGCCGGATTTCTTTGTGGGATGAGAACGCTTGGATTTCGTCGTTGGACAAGGACCGTGGACTGGAGTGCAGTGGGGGAGTGATATCTCCTAAGCGCACCGTCAGGTCTGCAGCGGAGGGAATATCCTGTCGGCCTTTTTCTGGACTAGCCAGTTTTTTTTGCAGTCCGACCAGCCCGCTTTGACAGCCCACTGATGGTACGCACTGGTCCACATAATCATCATAAATAATTATTAACAAAAGCCTGAACCCAACGAACTCTGCTACCCACCACATCTTGGAAGCACTTGTACAAGGCCATGCAACTGTTCGCACCCGTCCTCACCTTCCGTTTTCCCCACTAACAGCTCTATCAAAGACTTCCATCTTTCAGCCTTCTAGGGGGAGGCCCTTGTAGTTTACCGGAAAACACGTCCTTTCAGTATTTTGCAACATTAGATTTTACCGTTGTTTTAACCTTCAAAAGGTCCACTTGTTTTACTGACGGCACTTCCGTTGACACAAATCGTTTTGGTGAATATCTTGCTGCACCGTTTCTCGCTCCGGTTGATTCGGTTTCTATTTTTTTAGTCTGCATAATATACGTTGGATTCAGTCGCCTTCAACTTCTATACTGTCCCGTACTTGACACGGCTCTTACGTGTCATTGATTACCGACTAGTATCCCAGACGTCACCTAGAGTAGTGCATTTAAATCGGTAGACGCCTAAAATAACGCTTTACTTATTCGATGAGTCTCTAAATTTTAATTTTTACTCTAACCATCCTACGCGACTTGTCAAGCACATGCTTTGTTAACTGTGCTAAATCATTGTTCATTGTTCATATTCTCTGAATGTGTGTCAACCTCGTCAACCAGACAGAAGTACAAAGCAATATATGCCCGTACACGAGCGTAGCATTCGGCAATTGAACAATGAAAAATGCATTTATACGTGTTAAGAAGCGTTGCTTTACATATCCTACTGGATGGTTTTGCAGGGTTATCGAAATATAAAAAGCAGTGAATTATCTACGTTTAAAAGAAGGACTTTCGTTTGTTCTGCCGTAGTCATGCGATCCGTGTAGTTTCACAGCACAAACAGGTAACTGCAACCAAATCCAAAGTATATTCCAGGAGTGGGATGATGTAGTACTAGGTAACAAAGTGTAGGTGAGTCATCCAAACGTCTTTTACATATGGATAGTGATGGTGCAGAAATGACCGATGTTGGAAGAGCATTCCACGAGTGACACACGCAGGCGGAAAAGAAGTTCCTGTGGCAATCCAGGCGGCTGTACTGTTCTGCCAGTTTTAGTGAGGGACCTCTCAACTTGGTATTACTGCTGAGTTGCAGTAAAGAGCGGCAGGCACTCTTAGTGTGAATCGTGCAGAAGTAAGTACACCATTATGAAGTCACCTGGTAACCTGCTGTCACATCTGCTGAATACACCCAATCATTAAAGCCTCACCTCGTATGGAAGACGGTGCATTCCAATAACGTAATTTGATGCTCGACGTTGGGACTACTTCAATGCACTAAGGTTGTGTTTTAGTCATGGGTGCCAGACTTGAATTACATATTCGACATGAGGACAAACATACGAGGAGTGTTCAAAAAGGAACGGAACTTTTGCTCTAGCATCTTTATTGCTCATTGCATAACCTTTTAAGCATTTTTCCTTTCAATGTAGTCCCCCACTACTTGCGATACACCGTTCCCAACGGTGCTTCATTTTTAGGATGCCTCCAGGAACTCCCTTCTCGGGATGGCGCGCAGGTACCTTCTCTTCTCTATGTATTGGAAACGAGATCCTTTCTATGTGGTTTTAAGTTTTGGAAACAGAAAAAAGTCTACTGGGACTAGGTAGAAGAATACGGTGGATGGGACGCAACGGGAGTGTGATAGTTTACTAGATGGCGACGGGCAAGGAGCGAGGTGTGAGCTGACACAGTGTCATGCTGCAACATCCAAGTCTGGCTTTAAAACAGTTCAGGCCTCTTCCTGCGCACAGCACCCCTCAAACGAGCTAGAATCTGATGGCATGATTCTACGCTGATTCCCACTTCGTCAGAAACTTCTCGAACAGTTAAATGACGATTTTCACCGAGCACAGTACGAATTCTCTCGACATGGCCACCGCCTGTTGATGTAGAAGGTCGTCCTGGTCGACCGATACTACCGTGTTAAAAACATTTAAACCACTTATATCACTGCGTGCGACTTATACAGTCCTTCCCAGATGCTTGGCTGAGCAATTGAACTGTCACTGTAAAAGTTTTGCCAAGTTAGTAGTGAAATTTCGCGCATCTACGGTGTTCTTCCAACTGTTTCGTTGTCTCTTTGGCACTAATCCGACGAACAGCTTGTGCAGCGCTCGCTTCAGCGGCTGTTCCTCGCCAACTAACAGTCAGAGCGAAACATGGCAAACGGCAGTTTGTTGTCTACATAAGCCTCCACATGCTCTTAGTAACCGCAGCGCGCTAACTGCCGGTTGGCTACTCATTGCAAAACGTCGGTTTCCTTTTGAACGTCCCTCGTACGCACTAAGCATCTGCCAGAATATAGAGCGATCTATTTGTCCGAAAGCACATCGTAACAGGCACACATGTAGGTTACTAGTTTTGGAAGCTCTCGCGGACTGCCTGGAACAACCCAGATCATCCTGAACCAGTACGTCTAAATCAAATTCGGTGGCAGCTCGCTGCAGCACATGCGTTCCGAGCCTGTAACAGTGGTTGTTCTGGTGTTATATAGAGAGCACCTTACATTTAATCAAATTGACTCGCAGTGAATTTTTAATGGACTACTGATATGTCGTTTCTAGGGCACTCTGAAGTAGTTGCTGGTCAGTATTCCTCTGAACCTTGTGCCAAGTCTTGATGTCATCGGCAAACAGCAGGAATTTAGACGTAATTGCCTGTGTCAGGTCATTGATAAATGCCAAAAACAATCGGGGATCTAGCACCGAGTCTTGTGGCACACCACACCCAACTTGTATGGGGTCAGAGATTGAGCTCCGAACTCTGACCACCAATTGCCGTTGAAGGAGATAGTTGGTGCTCCAGCTTAGATGTAGGCCACCAATCCCATAACGCTGTAGCTTGGAAAGAATTATCCGATGATTTAGAAGGTCGAATGTCTTCGAGAAATCCAGGTAGATAACATAAACATCCTACGCAGCGTCAGTTAAATGGGTCCAGCTACTCCGTGATAGCAGCAAATTCGTTGTGCAGGATCGATTTCGATGCAAGCCGTGCTACTCAGAAATAAGAATGTTAGAGCTTTCCAAATAGCATCGGCTATGCTGGATTTCATCACCTTGGACAGTATAGAGAGAAGGGAAACTGGGCAGTAGTTTGACGCCTCGGCTCTGCTTCCACCTTTGTGCCTGTGAGTCATTATTCCAAGCTTCCACATGCCAGGTATTTGGTTCTTATCTAAGCAGCACAGGAAGTACTGAATCAGTTGACTTGCTGCTACTCCCAGTGCTTGTGGGCGAATAGTTTCGACACCCGGGGATTTGTGCTTGCGTAGAGTGGTCAGCTTCTGTAAGACAACTTCGGTGGTAAAGGAGATGTGAGTGAGTGCCGGCGGCGAGACAATAAAAGCTGGAGCGCCTCCTGACTTTTATACCCTCTGGTAGGTGGGAGCATATTGCATCCGCAGCTCGCTTTCTGCTTCCGTAGCCGTTCGTGTTGGGCCATCAGCCGTCGTGAGTGGTGGAACTCCTCACCTCACCTTCCGTAGACGATTGCCGTGCCTATACAGCCGGTTATGATTAGCACTGAAGGTTTCTACGATGTTCTTCTGATGTGCGACTTTGTCTTCTCTGAGCAATTGAGTGCAGCACATAGTACAGTACATGGTTATCCCAGCTCTCTGCTATTGGGGATAATTTATACCCTCAGCACGCTGCGTTAAGTACTGCCAGCAATTTTCGAGTTTTGCTGTTCACGTAAGTAAAGGTTTCAAATCGTTTGCGTATTTTGTCCCTGAAGCATCCGTAACCAACCGATTTAATTTACAAACTCGAGCCAGACGACATCCAGGGGGTCTTCAGCGAGGAACAACCAGCTTGTGGCACTGATGTGGTGGGCTAATCGGTCGTAACGTGTGATGGTTCACGCCGTCTCATGGTCCGCAACTCTGTATTTTTCATAGCAGATGAAGTTGAAACTAATAACTGCATGATCACTGCGACCTAACGGGCAGTCTGCAACCAATGCACCAGTCATGTTTTTCGTTGGTAAACACAATATCGAGCACAGATGGCCTATTAACTGTTCTAAATCGAGTGGGCAAAGTGATATGATTCTAAAGCGGAACACTGGTTATAAGCTTCTGCTGATGGGCTTGATCTACTCTCGTAACAGGGCTTTCCAAACAATGCAGCTTGAAACCATCCATGGTCAAGATGTTAGTGTATCTTCCTTTCAGAGTTCGCAGTAGGGAAGTCGTAATTTGGTAGTCCATTGCAGATGTTGAGTTATGGTGACGGTACACCAAGGCTATAAGGCAAGTGTCTCTGCCTCTTAACTACAGGCGGTACCAAAGCGAATCACAATTCTGCATGACCTCGCACTGTAAGTCGCTTCGGTAGTACAGGATTTCGTATCCTGCTTTTGTCAATGTGTCGTTCCGAATGAGTGACATGCCAGGTACCGAAATTTCAGCGTTCGTCATTTCAGTGTGTAACTACGTCTCCGTGATGCCAATGATATCATTTTTTGGGAAACATGGCGATCTTTCAGTTCGGCTAGCTTACGTAACACGAATTATGCTAGCCCAAAACAAAGTTTGCTAAGAACTAACAAACGGATTTATGCTATGCTGGTATAAGTCTTTTTCGATTATTGATCCACTTTCTTGCATTTCACGCTGTATCGCTGAAAGTATGTGTGTTATGACTGAATATTCACCCGATCTAGGTGCATAAAGCACTTTCTAGACTTCACTTCTGTGCTTGACGACCGCTTATTCGTGCACCCTTAATTTTTCATTGTTACTCTGTCGCATCTTGTCGTACACCACTTGAGAAATCTGTTTGTCTTTATTTCACAAGTTCCACCTCGTGATAGCAATTTCTGGAGGACGCTACTAATATACCCTAAATTAACTCGGAAACCTAAACCCCGGGAAGTTTCAAGTTAAGTTACAAATTTCAATCACTGAACTCTAACTTGTTCTTACCCGATAAAGCATTCCGACAGCATTCGAACAAGCGCTGGCTCGTTCCAATCTAACACAGTGTGCACAGCTACAGAGTAAGCTCTTTTTTATCTCCGCAATGGACTCCGCTCAGCATCTAGGAAAGTCCGCGTTGCCATCAAACATTGACCGCAGGCCATCAGTAGACTAAAACACGTAGATCCATTTGCCACACCACCGTGGAACCGCAGCACGGACACGGAGCCACACTCTGCCGACAAGACAACGAAGGCATAGAGAGATATCGCCTCGTTGTCGACAATCACTCGCGAAGTGACTTGACATGTTTACGTCCTCTTTTACCCGTCATTATAGTAATCCATTGTGTGTTATACACATCACTAATTTGGCCAACAACGCTTGGGTTCATCCTGCTCATTTTGACCTTACGATAAGCGACATACACAAAAGTGCAAATCATAATGGAACACACAGCTTGCTTACGGCAACGGCCCTCAAGCTTTTGGGGTTGTTACCCACAAAGCGAGTTCACCATAAACAATTATCCCCAAAAATTTTACTTAAAATGCCAACTGCATATTGCATTTTTTCGCTAAACTACGGAAATGAATACTGCGTTTAATTACATTATTCAAATAAAAACATCTATCGCTGAGCAACCTTTTTAGTAAAGCAAGAGGTGATGTGGATTAATGAAACGTTTGATATTGCCTGGTTCCAACAATTTGGTGCGGTTTCGGCTAATGCCTATCGTAAGTCGTGCTGCAACTTCGTTCCATTCCTTGCTTTGATGGGTTTTCTCTGATCAAATATGAAGAGCTTAGTGGTTTCTCAGTTGTCTCAAACATCCTTTCCACTTACGTCCGGGGTGACAGTTTTTCACCACCACCACCCTGCATCGATACGTCCTGAACACTAATCTCCTGCTTTTTCCTTTCTACCTTGTGAACGTTCGGTCGATCCTTTACCTGGTCGACTGACCCATGCTTCCACTTCAGCGTTCACTCAGCTCTGTACTACGACACGGTGAAGGACTGCTTGACTCAAAAGAAAAACGATTTACTAACAATCTATTAGAGGCGCTGTCTAGTTGTGCTGCTTTGCAGGCTTGTATTCGTAATCTATGTAATAAAATTTATCAAGGGAAATAGTCTAATTCACTGGCCAATCACTAATGATTAGTCACTGGTCACTAGCCAATAGTGATTAGCTTGTTTGTTACATGTTTTGATATAGATGATGTTGTTAGTAATTTTGTTTGGCGACAGATTAATGACCAAATCTACGTACTTATGTTTACCCCACGTAAACTTCCATCATACCCCCTTGAGGGTAACTAACCCCAAGTTGAGAACCACTGACCTACGGAAAGCTAGACATAAACCCACACAACTGAAGATTAACTGTGACGTACGAATCTGTGTTAAGCATGCGCGCTTGGTACTGGAATGTGCCAACCATCTTAAATTTCTATCCTAAATAAGCTAGCCTCATACCGAGACAAATAAAGGAAATAGTACGAACGATTCCGTCTGGTTCTGCACCGTTCGACTATTCCACTCTTCAGATGTATAGCTGCGTTGGTGCAGCAGAGCGACAGACTGGCACAGATTGTAGAGCAAACAGCTGCCTTGAGAGTTATTCCGAAGGAACCAGACGAGACTGGGCTTTGAACTCGGTGCTCAATATCGAACTCCAATTAAGAACAAAGTATCAATGCCGAACGCAGGAAAAACGATCTAGATTTAGACAAACCGACAGTAGGTGATACTTCTAATGATGCGTTCTAAACACGTGCTTCTTCAATAGCATGCATGCATTAGGTCTTACTCCCGCACTTCGGCAACTGTCTTCGTGATCAGATCGCGCAATGCAGCCGACCAACCGCCTTCGATTTTCATGACCTGCAATCAAGATTAGAACGTAAGAGGCTCACTATGATCATGTTCTGCTAACGTAACTTTGGTTTCCCCACATGCCGCTTCCCAATACTCAGCTGACCATATAATAGTTGTTTCGGTATCCACATCGAATCCATACGGCTCACATGACCGATCCACCTCAGGTGTCTCAGTAAACGTATGCAGTTCACTACATGCATCCCATTTCGGCGCAAAACTTCCGTGTCTGCAACTCTGTCGCCCCAACCGATGAGCAGAATCCGCCGTAAATACTGTTGATGCAACCGTTCGAGATATCGCACAACCCACCGGTACATCGTCCACGTTTCATTGCCGTATAGAAGAACGGACAGCAACATGGATTTGTACACCATCAGCTTCGTGCCAATGGTAAGCTGATGTTTATTCCACACGCGGTACTAGCTTCCCAAATCCCGACGCTATCTTCGACACGCGGATACGTAGCTCACTGTGTAGCTGCTGGTCAGTCGAGATCACACTCCCAAGGTAGCAGAAGCGGGAGGTGATTTCCAATACTTCAGCACCAATGCTGATTCACGGCAATATTGAAGATTGCACTTCCACTGAAGGCTGAAAGAGACAAACAGTTTTGCTTGTGTTGATGATAAGTCCGAAACTGCCTGCTGTCGAAGCTAGAGCAGTAGTCATATGCTGCAACTCATCCGCGCTGTGTGAAAACAACGCACAGTCGTCAGCAAACATATGGATAGCTGTCTCACAGACTAAAGTCCTCGCACCGAAACGACGGATGTTCAGCAACCCACCATCAATACGCTGCTCCACACAAACACCGTAAGCACAAGCGGCAGCAAAAGCACAAGATATCATTGCATGAAGATATATATTAAACAGGGCAGGAGCTAAGACACAGCCTTGCCTCACACCAGAGACAACTGCAAAGTCATCCGAGGTCTCTCCACTCAGCTGCACCCTCGCTCGCATACCACTGTGCAGGCATTCAATTAAACTTACAAACTTACGCGGGCAACCAAACTTACCCAACACCAGCCACAATGCCTCGCTGTTCACCGTATCGAATGACTTGGTGAAATCAACAAAAAGCGAGCACAATGGCTGATGTCGTTCTCTGCGCTTCTCTTGCAACTGACAAGCCGCAAACACCATATCTATAGTGCTGCGACCCGAGCGGAATCCACACTGCTCTTCCCCAACTTTCATTTCCACAACCTGACTGACGAGACGATTGAGCAGGATTCGGGCAATCACCTTGCCCACACAACTCAGCAAGTTGATGCCACGATAATTCGTACAACATTGCTTGCTACCTTTGCCCTTGTACATTGGTAGCACAAGGGCATACTTCAGTTCGGCAGGCACCTCCTCCTCAATCCATATGCGTTGCACCAAGTGGTGTAGCGCAGTCAACAACGCGGGTCCACCGTGTTTCAATACTTCAGGCAGGATCCCGTCGGCCCCGACACACTTGCCGTTTCGCAGCTGAGCAAGTGCTCTCTGCGTCTCATCCAGTGTCGGCGTATCCGTCAGACTCGTCTTCACATCGTACTGCTTGAGGCCGTTCAAAGTAGACCGGTCAATCTCCGAACGGTTGTTCAAGGGACAGTCAAAGTGTTTCCGCCAGATCTGCATTATGTCTGCTGTCTGTGTGCAGGTAGCACCTAAATTATCATCGAGCAGCGTCCTCAGCGGCACCAATCTCAGCCCATTCACCGCCTTCAAAGAGTCAAAGAATTCATTGTGTTGGCGACGTTCGGCGTAGCATTCCATCTACTTCGCCTTCTCCGTCCACCATGCATTTTTAATGCGACGGAGCTATCGGGTCAGTCGCCGTCCATTTCCGCGAAACCGACTCCTCTTCCACAAGTCAATGGGGTCTGCCACATTTGCAGCAAATGCCGCATTCTTCTCCGACACCAATGCGCCAATCGTCGCATTGTTCTCATCAAACCAATCAGGCCGCTTACAGTTTGCGCGCCCGATGGTATCCTAAACAGCAGCTGTCACCTGGTCGCGAATGTGATGCCACAGGTCGCCCATTGTGACTATGCAGTCCACATCACACAGGTGTGCAATCATCACTTTCTCCAGCTCAATACGTTTCTCCACAGTACCGAGGGGGATAATGTTAAATTGACGCCGATTCACGGCGGGAGTGCAATACATTGACTTACGAAAACATATGTACAATTTGGTCCGCACCAATTTATGTTCTGTGCCACACTCAGCTCCACGCAGTCACGTGTCATGCGCACTTCACGCATATCACGCTGACGTACGATGACATAGTCAAGCAGGTGAGCGTGTCCACTCCGTGGGTGCATCCAAGTTGCTATATCACTCGCACTCAGTGCAAACCGAGTGTTCGTAATCGTCAGGCCGTGAATGGCGCACCGTGAGAGCAGCCTGTCACCGTTCTCATTCGCTGAACTAACGTCAGGCGGACCGATGGCATCTGTCCACACCGATGCATCAAGCTCAACGTGCGCGTTGAAATCACCCAGCAGAAATAGTCGTTCGCTCCTCGGCACAGACCATATCACGGAGGATAGCTCAGTGTAGAATTGATCAGGCGTGGCATCAGGATAACACATGGTCGGACCGTACGTAGTTATAAAGGTGGCAAACTTACCTCTTCCGAGTCGTAGGTGAACAGTCATCAGTCACGCGCTGATGCCTGTTGGTTCACCCACGAGCTGGTCATGGAGGCGATCGGATATTGCAAATACGATCCCATGTTTACGTGGTGCTGAGTCAGCGTTGCCCACCCAGCAGCATGTGTAGCCAGAACCTGCTTCACGCAACTTGCTCAGCGAGCCGGGTTTCACTGAGAATCACAATATCGATGTGGTAGCGCGCCAATTCCATCGCGATCAGTGCAGTGCGTCGCTCGGGGCGCTGAGTCGAGTTCCGGTCCTGTAGTGTGTGCACGTTCCAGTACCCGATGCTGAGTGCTTTGCGCGTAGGCATACGATTGCACTGGTGGGCAATCGCACGCAAGGTGGCGTTTGTACTTTGGAGGTTTGCTTGAGGGACTCCACCCGAAGCCTTTGGCTCAATAGCCTGACCCACAAGGCAATGGGGAGCAGATCCAGCTCGGGAATGTGATTGCAGTGACAGCTTGGAATCTGCTTGCCGTCCGTCACACGCAGCCTTTAAAGTACTGGAACGAGTTATATATGTTTTGCAACTGTAGTAGGATACATCTGTGAACACGGCCAGACGCAGGAAGGTTTTGGCGGGTTTGCACCAGTGTGATCACGGGCTGCCTGGCTTGAGGCGGGTAGTAGCAAACCATTGAGTATCCGGAGGTGTCCTTCCACCATCAGAGAAAATGCGTGGCGCTCGTGCTATATGCCAATCGAGCTGTGAGCTTATATCCCGTAAACCTGTTGTCTCCCATGGCTAGGTTTTACGGGAAGAGGTCCATCGGCCACTTCTTGACCTGCGAAGAGGATGGCCAAGATACTGGCAGGGCGCCCACACCTGACAGCAGAACGACTCAGGTCCTCACCTAAAGGCTTCCATTAAATGCACACTCGAAAGGCAGCGGGTCTAGCACATGGTCATTTCACTGACACATGCGGATAGGTATCCTGGATCTTAGCAGGGAGAAGGGCGTAACCCAACTCCCACCCAGCAGTCGCCATGAGGCGTCCAGGACATGAATCAATGGCACAACAGTAGCAGCAGTTGGTAAACCATCCGTCAGGATCCAGCTACCACCAGCCTCTGCGCACCATAGGATCTCCCACCATATATATATATATATATATATATATATATATATATATATATATATATATATATATATATATATATATATATATATATATATATATATAATGACCAGTATATAAGATTGACATAGAGGAAGCGAAAACCATGGAAGGTAAGTAAGAAATACGGAGACCATAAAGAAAAGAAGGAAAGTTGCAAAAAGTTATTTTGGATCCTCTGCTTTTTTTCACACGCCGTTTTATCTGTTTTGTCTGCTTAATTTTTGCGATGCAAATCAAGACAAACATTGGTACACATTTTCCATTGGTCCCGGTCCTGTGCCATCTCCGAAAGAGTTTCCAGTCAACAGTGTTCTTCATCTTTGATCCCTCAGCTCGGAGGATGCACGGGACCTACGACATCCAAACTGGAATTCAGCGCTTTAATCGTTTGTCGCCACATATTGGGCTGACCTCCGCGCGATTTCTTCCAGCCTAGTCCTTTGCGAGCGAAGAGAGCGCGTCGGAACAGCAGTTCTCATGACATGCGTAAAACGTGGCCCAGGCACCTCAGTTGGCGCAGCGGGACCAGTATGTCAAGTAGAAGCTCCGTGTTACCCAAGACGCAACGTCTAACATCATTGTTGCGCACGTGGTTCATCCACCACAGTTGAGCTTTTCTCCGCAGACATCCATTGTCAAAGGCCGAAATCCGACGCAAGTCATTCAGACCAATCGGCCATGACTCACTCCCATACAGCAGCACCGCGCGAACGCAGGCATTGTAGACCCTGCCATTTACCAATAGTGAAACGTCACGGCGTCGCCACAGATGCCTCAAGTTGGTGAATGCTGAACTGGCTTTGGCAATGCGGAGGGAAATCTCGTTTCCAATGCTACCATCAGCAGAGACAGCTTCCCAGGTTAACAAAGTTGTCCACTTGTTCAAGCTGTGTAGCTTGAAGAGTGAGCACTGGAGCAGGTGGATACCAATACAGGACCAGGACATTGCATTACGGCAGACTGACCAGAGGGTGGCGTCAAGTGCGACAGTTGTCAGAGGAATTTTGGAACAGGTGGTTAAGATGCTGTTTACCTATCTTGCAAGGACGTCATAGGTGGCATGAAAAAAGGCGTTGATTGAAGAATGGCAAGAGGCGTACGCACATCAAGGGGTCTGTGGTCCAAGCGCATTGTTGAAGAAGCGAAGATCGGGCGCGACGGACTTGTTCGGTAAGTGATTGTTCAAACAAATAAAGGAAGAATCAGAAGGGACGTAAGACAGGTATGTTTACTGGAAGAGACCCTCAATGAAGAGGCTGGAAATAAAGCCGAAGAGGCCGGGGGAGTGTAAATTATAATTCACGAAGCTGAATGGTATTACTGACAATTTATGGCAGACCGACCGATCAACGAGAGGACGCATAATAGCCTAAAACCGGGTGGGTCCACCACGTCGCAAATGTACGGGTTACCGAAGACTCATAAGAGTGGTACACCCCTCAGACCAATTCTATGGTAAATTCCCCGCAAAACAAGCTTGCTCACTGGCTTGTGGACATCCTTAAGCCGTTAAGGAAGCATGCTATTCCACACAGTATCAAGGACTCCTTGGGACTCATAGAAACTCTTGACAGCAGAGATTCGTCAGATGTTGTCATGTGTTCATTAGATGTACAATCGATGATTACAAATGTTCCACTGTGTGAGACCATTACATGTGTGAGTTGGCGGAACATTCCAGCTTATCTCTTGCAATACCAACTGAGCTGTTGGAAGATCCCCTGTTACTTTGCACTGAAAATATCAGTTTCCACTTTCGAAACACCCCATATTGCCAGATAGATGGTGTAGCAATGAGGAGTCCATTGGGTCCAGTATTAGCGGATTCCTTCATATACATGGTGGAGACAAAGATGAGTGCAGAAATCGCCCGCCTTTCCTACTACAAACGCTACGTGGACGATATCTTAGTGTTCTCACCATCAACAACAGAGATTGCACATCTCGTCGAACATTTTAATAGTGTACATACAAATTTGAGAGTAACCAGCGAAGTAGAATGTAACAACTGTCTCCCATATTTGGACGTACTGATTAGTCGTAGAGAAAACGGTCTCATCAAGCGATCTGTTTACCGAAAACCGACATGGTCGGGGCAGTGCCTGCGTTTCACCAGCTTCACTCCAATGCGGTACAAGCGGACACTAGTCAAGATCTTGTTCAGTCGTGCTAGAAGAATATGCAGCCCCGATTGCCTGGAAGAGGAACAAGAGCAGTTGACTAATGCGCTCTTGAAAAACGATTATCCTCGCCGGTTTATTGCAAAACATAGCCAGACGAGCGTGGCGAGAGAGAAGGTCCCCACTGTGTCCAAAAAGATCTTTATAGAACTACCGTTTAAAGGTGATCTTGTCACCATGAGGACAACCAAGCGATTAATTTCCGTTGTTTATAGAACTTATTACCCTGCCGAAGCTGTCGTTATTAACCGCACCAACAAAGTGCCTGTTCCCCCAACGAAGGAAAGACAAGCTTTCGGCGCCATTTCACACTGCATTTACCAATTCACTTGTAGCTGTGAGTCAAGCTACATAGGCCGTACCGAGAGAATGTTGAATTCCAGAGTAAGGGAACGTACCTGTGGGTGCAGCGTGAAATTATCCAGTCCTCCGCTTCGTCTATCAACTGTTCACGAAAGCCACCTGCCTCATCCATAGGTAGACATTTATTGTCCACTTGTCATCCATTCGACCCTGCCACCCAGTTCACAATCCAGTTGAGACATGCTAACACCCGCATCCTACATTTCGCCGAGGCAGTCGCGATCAGCAGGATCAAACCGGCACTCTGTGTGCAAAATCAGTTGTTTGTAAGCTTAAGGCTTCCATGGACCTAGGGGTGGCATATCTGTACCCCACCGTGTCTCTGTTTTATCCGGTCACACCCTGGCTGTTGATATAGATCTTACCTGTTATTGTATCGACACTGAGGAGACAATACGAAATGTTAACATCTGCCAGCTTTCGTCTTCTCACAGCGTTGTTTAAAATTTATGAGCAGTTCGCTTTCCTTTAACATTTCACCACGCCACGCATCTCACGATGATTTGCACATTGACAGACGTTAGATTGTAGCTGCGATAATTATCCGGACGAACTGACATTCGCGTTTACCTAACATTCGCATTTTAATTACAATCTGGGCCTAAGTATCCAGTCCTTTGTTTTACTGCGCTGCGTTTACTGAGCCGCCAGTAATGCGCTGTTCGAACTTGACCGGATTTATTTTACACCTGTTTGCAGGTCTATTCACCTATTCGTAAGGCACCCCTGTATCTTTGATTTAAGTGCTTGTAGAACCATGGTTTATTCAGTACAAATTATTCCGTCCACCGCCCTCGTATTTTACCGCCCAGACCGTGCGTACGTTTGATGATTGGGCTTGTCAGTCGGCAGTACCGGTCGTAGCTACAACTTGAGTGGGTTTGGACAAGTAATCTTAAAAAGAAGAATTCGTTCAGGCGTTTCCAAAGCCACCAAGTAAACTAATGAGCCGGTACTGACAGTTTCTTTTCTTTGGTACAGGTATGATATGAACGCTTCGGCAGCAGTCGGTTATCTTGTTTTGGCACAACCACATGGTGTACAGTTCAGAAAAATGTTGTGCACATTCAGTGCAGACTATAGGTGACAGTGCGTCGGGACCGAGCTCTTTGCGCGACTGTACCCGTATTAATGCCTTGGGAACCTTTGCGCCATCGATGGGTCGTGGGAAGATTTGTAACGGTAAAGATAGTAAATGTAAGGCCGGATCACTTATCTGACCACGTAAGTTGCGAGTTAATTCTTGACATCGAGGCCAGTGTGTGACGCTGTGGACGACTCAACTGAGGTTCTTCATCATTTTCCATATTTCTCGGCAATTACTCTTTTCAGTTAAGGCAGCACATTTCATATTTTGTACAAGTTGTCAAGAACTGTTCTGAAGCAGCATCTTTGCGTTTGAAATCTTTTTCTTTGAGTCAGTGCGGTATTTTAAGGCACTGAGATGAGAAGCTATGGGCGCGGATGAAAACGGGTTGCCAAGTAACGAAGCAGAAGTCCAAGTAGCTATCTAACTGATCACATGACTTTGATACATCAGAGTTGTAAAATAGATTGAAGTCTGTAGATGCAACAGTTTAGTTTAGTAGCTCAATGCTGCGGAGAAGACATTGTCTTTGCATTAAGTCGCGATCCTGGAGCGGATAATATCCTTGAACATGAACAAAGTATCACATCAGCTTTGTATCGAACGAAGAATCGTAAACTTATGGAATACACCACCAGAAAGATTAATAGAGGCCGATTCTGTAAAGTGTTTTAAAACCCGTATCGACGGTTATTTTGGAAACCTGTGTTTTTGTGAAACGATGCACATACAATGCCAAAAGAAGACATTGCATGCCCGGAAATAATGACACTAGTACAAATTCCTAACCGAACAAGGATAAACGATTAACGGACCAGACACAACTGCTGATTCACAACTAAATATTTTTGATTTTTCGTAATTCGATAGTTGTACAGAAACCTTTCTACTTGCTCTTAAATACAGTCTGTCTGATTCGTTTTGTCATAGATGATGGGAGACAACTTTGTGGTGGCATGGTCTGAGCTTCTTAGTCGTGGTTTGTTGCAGACAGAAAACGTTTTAATGCTGTTGACAAACACTAAGTCTAGGGGTGCTTATAACCATTTTGTGGACTGCACGATGTTCTTCAGTCCAAGATTGGTAATGAAATTAGTTTAGTATCGATTGAAGTCATGGGGAAAAATGCACAAAGAAAAATTCAGATGTTCAATGACAGTAATTGTGAGATCGTCATAGTTTCCAGCCTCAGATACAAGACAACTGGACGAAATGTAAATGTTGGCTAATAGAATCGAACGATAGCCGCCAAGTATCGTAGCTTGCATGTCACTATTAGACAACTAATGCGCTGCGCATAATGAAGAAAAATAATTTGTCGAAGTGCACCAAAAAGATGTATGTAATATCACCGCCGGTACGATGCCAGTATGCATATGGGCAGTTAACGCGATGCGCTGTAAATCCATAAGTACCATGAATATACCTTACATGTCATCGTGCAGCCAGGTTTCACGTAGCACAATGACACAAATTCGGGACATTCGCGACAACTTGTTATAACTTTAAGTTCTTCTGATTTTCCCTATGTGGTCACAGCTCCATCGCGGGTGTCCGCCAAAATGCACCTGAGATGGACACATGTTAGTGTATGGTCAGTGTACACACATGTGCTCCAAATCGAGCGACAGTTTTGGAAGCAACCTCTCTGGCGGTAATTGATATCGATGTGATCGATTTGCGTCCATGGTTACTGAGTGCCATGTCACCTATTGTGTGTGTTATCAGGAGTTAGTGCTAGCGAGAATTAGTCCAGCACTTTCACACACATGAAATAACCGCTCACCGTTATCATTACGGGAGTGTACACCGTGTCCGCAGCCCAGATGCAGCTCAGCAGTGGACAAAACTCCAACTTGAGCGTTCAGCACCAAAGTATCCGTGATTCTTCTGTGACGAAGTAGCTCGTTCAGTTGGTGGTAGAAGTCTTTCACCAAGTCAGCGCTATTCTGTGGGCGTATAGGCAGTAATCAAAACATGCGCCTATTGGTCCTGCGCAGCTTCGAAGATTGAACGAGCCAGTTATTCGGACGGTGCACATTCGGCTAATGGCTTCGATCGAGTATAACAGGGCAGATTCAGACCGGGGACTCAGATAAATGTCCACACCGACTAGACCGGCATTTGAAGCTGCGTCATCTCAGGACAAGTGCGATGAAAAAGGGCCGCCAGTGTCGCAGGTGGGGGATCGCAGGGTAAGTACGGAACCCGAATCATGCGGGTGGGCTTCCGATAAACAGCAGATATCGACCGATAGGGTCTCCAGTGTTCGAGTAAGTGCTGCCTAGTGGCCGAACTGTAACAAACTGCGTACGCTGACATACCAGTCCTAGCGAGAATCGAGGGATCCAAATAGGAACGGATGAACTGACGTCCGATTGGTTGGATAAAAACCTGCAGACAGTGCAGAAGTGAAGCTGTGCGATTTGTGAATTAAAACTAGAGGACAAACGACTGCTAGAACGAGATGGCGGGGGGGGGGGCTAAGAATTGGGGGTTGAGAAGAGGGGGGTAAAAGTGGAGCTGGAAGGGGACTATAAGGGTGAAAAAGCGCAAGACGAGGAATAAGAAGACGAAAAGACCTGAGCAAAACCATGCTCACCCCTATGCAGCCTACTCGATGCCATTATCATCTGTTATAGCCGAAACATTAAGGGATTGTTTGAAGAGAAAGTCAATACATTGTATGTCGTGGGCAGAATACTGTAAAGGATGACCAGACATAGACAGGGTAAGCGTGGATATTTTGCCCGTTGTCGTTCAGTACGCATTTACCAGTTGCATCCTACAGATTCCATTTCCGGTCAGCAGTTACAGTCATCTGAAAATGTATTTTCCATTGATAACACAGGTACTGTGTCCAACTATCGTTCCAATTGTCCAGAGCCAAAACTACCTACGCCTGACATTCGTATGGTTACTGTTATTGCACACGATAGAACAACACATGTTGACATGGAACTTTATTCAACCTCTCCTATCACTATAGTACCGAGTAGTTTTTATAACATTCACCTAAATGACATACCGTTACATCCTTCAGCCTATCGATTTGACAGTTATACAAAGGCCCCGGTAGAAATACGGGGATTTGTGGTGATTGTGTTGCAGCTTGGGGCCGTGAAAGCATTAGTTGCTGTGTACGTCACCCGCGGAAATAATCGTCCCCTACTCCGGCGCAAGGCTATGGTTGCACTGGAAGTCACGCCGGCTCTATCTCGTATGCGGATCATGGCGGTTAACCTATCAGTCCTATACATACAGTACCCAAAAATGTTTGAACAAACAATAGGGCGCGCTCCCTCCTCCGTTCACCGCATATGTCTGAAGCAGGATGCTAAGCCGGTAGCTATTGCTCAGCTATGTCCAATTCCTTTGTCCAGAAGAGAGGCTGTTTCACCAGCATTACGACAAATGAGCTCATTGAACCCATTAACTGTTCTGAATGGGTCTAGCCTAAGGTTACAGTCCTCAAGAAAGATGGTGCAGTGAGAATATGTAACAACTTGCAGGACATAAGTTGTCAAATCATGATCAAAAAGTTGGTGTTTCCAACCGCGCCCGATTTTTTCAAAATTAGACCTTAGGAAGGCATTCTTTCAACATGCCTCTAACTCAGGAGTCAAGAACACTGACTGCATTTCTTACTATGGACGGATTCTTTTAGTACAAAGTCTTGCCAACGGGCTTGAGTTCAGCCTCAGTAGCTTGGCAAAAGTGTATGGTTCACTCATTTGTCAATTTACCTGGCCAAATAGTTTACATGGACGACATTTGTGTATTCCGTAGGACATCAGAACATGATTTACGACTGCACGTTGTGTTACGTCGACTACATGATTTTCACTTCAAGTTAAGCCTCGTGAAGTGCAAATTTAATGCTGGTGAAATCGGATTCCTGGGCCACATGATAACGGACGGTATGGAGCCGAGTTCTGACAACGCGCGTGACATCACCGAGGCTTCTCGTCCACAGAACACCAACGAAATAAAGCATTTCCTAAATGTCCGTACAACCTACGTTAACTGCAGGATTTCAGGAACATTGTTGAGTCACTGCATGAGCTGACGAAGGAAAAAAGTGTATTTGTTTGGGATCACCCCTAACAAAAGGCATTTGACGACACAAAACGCCGCATTGCTTCCACACCAGTCATGGCGATTTTCGACGAGACGTACTCAACGATTATCACTACTGATGCCTCAAACACTGGGTTGGGTGCTATACTATCCTAAATTCAAAATGGGCATGAAAGACTTATGGCATACGCTTCCAGAAAAATTGTCGGCGGTACAGCTGTCCTACTCTGCCGGGGAAAAATAAGCCCCTACCTGCGTTTGGGCCTGTGAGAAGTGGAATTTGTTCTTGTTTGGAAGACGCTTCACTCTTCGTACAGACCACGCAGCGCTAACTAGCTTACTTATTCGGGGGACAAATGGTATCTGGCCACTTCGGATACATCGATGGTATGCACGCTTGTTAACATAGGATTTTCAAATTAAATTCCGTCACGGATGTGAAAAGCAGATAGCGGATGGACGCTCACGAGTGTCACTAAACGAAAGTGAGAATAATGAGGATGATAATTAGAGGTTACTGGTGTCTTCCCTGAGTAATGAACCAATCTCAGCTCTAAGGAAGAACTCCAGAAGGCGACACACTGCCGCGTTCAGCGGTTTCTGCTAAATGGTTGGCCACAAAATAACAAGAGTACAGGCGAGTTTCGTCCGTACTATGTGTTGCGTCACGAAATTTCATTTATAGATGGGTGTTTAATGCGCAGCGAAAAATTTGTGGCTCCTAGGAGATTGATGCAAAAGGTCATGCTATAAGCGTAGGAAACGCAAGATTGACGCATGCTTCTGGTGGCCCAGAATGCCATAGGAAATAGAAAAACTTGTTCATGACTGATCTTCATGTCAAAGGGCAGACAAGAGTTCAAGGCCGGTTTCCTCCCCTATACAACCCATTGACTATCCTATGCGAGCATGGGCCAAGAAAGCACTTGACATCATAGATCCATTTAGCTCAGCGCCTTAGCATCGAAGGAACTGTTTGGGGGCGATATGTTTTTACAGTAGATGGCTGGAAGTCCATTTGTGTGGAGAGATGACTACTGCCAGAATTATTCATTGGCTGAAATACATGTTCTCTCGTTTCGGACTACCAGAGGAGATAGTGACGGACAACGGTCCGCAGTTTACCAGTCAGGATTTTCTTTCGTTCCTTCAACTTCACACCATCCGACACCCACGTACAACTCCGTATAATGCAGCGGCAAACGGTATAATAAAGCGGTTCAATCGATCCTTTAAAGAGAGTATCCAAACTATTCGCTTATCTGGTACAGATTGAGAGGATGCAGTTCTACAATTGCTATTTTGTTGCCGAATCGCACATCACCGACAAAACGCCAGCTGAACTCATGCACAGGCGTGCCCTTCGGACAAAGTTGAATGCCGCGCTTCCGATTCCTGAAATCAATAATTCCAACGAGTTAGATCGTCGCCATCGATATCAGACTACTTACCGGAAGCTTACTACTCCGCCCCAGCCCGGAACATTCGTGCGCGTGAAGGCAAACGCTGTGTTAAAAGGACAGCGCACGTCATCAGATCCGATAAGAAAAACGTGCGCATGTGGGCCAGGTACTTACCGGCTGGAAGATGGCCGCACAGTCAACGCACTGAGGCTATCCACAAGTAGCAGACGAACAGAGCATGTGCCACCAACCTCCACTGACGAAACTACGCAAAGCACGCAGCTCCGCAGGACGGGCCGAGAACCAAGACCACCGAATCGATTTGGTTTCGACGCATTACATGATTGAGCGGAGAGGTGATGTTGTGTATTCCATCAGCATGCTTGCCGGCTAGTCTAGACAGACACACGCACACAACCCCAGATATACTTACATAAGCGCAAATTTCTCCGCTTCCCTATTGGTTCATCCTTCTCTTTGCGACGCCTTAAGGTACTCACGTAGTTAGACACTTATCAGATTACAGTAGTTTGTTTACCGGAGAAACCTTCTTACTTCCGTTTGTGCAGTTGACTTTTCGTACACAACACTAACCATTGACCAATTTGGTGCTAAAAACACCACTAAGCATAGCCCAATAGATTGGGAGGCACACTAACTCACGCACCACGTTAACGTTCAGTCTCACCGTGATGGCACCTCATTTCCAGTGCTAAAGAATGTGAAGCGAGTAATAATATCGAAACTCGTGCGAAAGGTTTATGTAAAGCTCAGTGTCTGTCCACAACTGCAATGGCGCAGTATCACGAATGCGCCGTTCAAATGGGCCAGGGTTCGTTCAAAACCGTCTCATAGAGGAGCAATAACCCGAGTTTATGAGACATTATGAATTGAAAAGGTGTTTTGTAGAGGCTTGATAGGTCGTTGTTGCTGACATGCATCGCAGGATGGCAATCCACAAAAAAAAAACGGAAATGTAAACGTTTGATTTGGTGCGCAAATGTATCAAAGAAGCGAGCGCAGGTGTTAACACGAGTATGAAGTGAGTTGGAAGAAGATACGTCCGAGCGATCGATAGGCAACCTCGACTGGACGAGCAGCCGGACTGAAGCATAAGGATGAATGCGATAGACCTGGGCACGGGAACCGAAAGGTGCATGCTACGTGTAGGGAAAAGAAAAATTAGCTGGACAAGCAAAGTGGTGAGCAGCCTGGAAACACTTAAACGTGGTCAGGTTGATTAGCGTTGACTGATAGAGCGCTTATCAAAAGTCATACGGCACTTGAATCACAAGCTGTGTTGACGCGTTGTTTATCATGTGTACACGAGGAACGGTAGTCAACAACACAACGGAACCCCTCTTGATGAGTAAAGTCGGAGAGAGCCATTTGCATAATGATTGTTATGAAGTTCTTAGCGAACAAGTAGAAGTGTGTTTCTCTATTTCAAAAGTGTCGGCCATCAAATTTATTCCAGATGGCCGTAAAATTGCGAGCATCGTCCGTGGTTACCAAACCAAAACCGTATATCAATAAACACCCAACAAGCAAAGAGCAGAAATCGATAAAGTTGAATAGTAAGCCAGTGAAAAAGAAACTTGTAACAAAACGAAACAACGCCACGAAGGTCACGTAAACAAACTGCACTAAGTATATACAAGAAAAGCGTTCGAATCCGGAGAAATCAGCCGCACGATACTGGGTCATCAATGATGGCATATGAACTTCAGATACTTTTGCGAAGCAGAAGTAAAAGCAAGAGGCAATGAGACAAAGCTACAGAGAAAACGGTCGAACGAGAATATACCAAGTATATACATAGTGTTCCCACACAAACCCATTCGACTCGAGACAGCAGACATTGAAAAAACAAGTGGATCAGTCATGAGTAAGGAAAGACAAGATCATACGGCAGATAAGACGAGAGCCGACACGAAATGTAAACGGTTGCATTGTTAGCGAGGGAAACGTAAAGAAAGGGGCGAAAAATACAGAAAAAGATAAAAGGACTGGTAAATAAACTTGGAACAAAAGCTGGGAATGGGGTAAGATGTGCAAATGATTGATGCAGAGACAAATAACTCTGGGGGGAGTGATGGAAAGCGGCACAGCCCACAACTGTGATGCAGGAACCTAGGGAAAAAAGAAGGACTTGATAAGTGCCGTAGAGAAAAATTCGGGAAGACAACATGGGAATACAACGTTTTGGGGTAAACAATGTCACATAGTAGATTAGAGGTGAATGGCCTTTAGTCAGGAACAAATGGACGGCAGATGCACGCAGGGTGAACTACTGTGGAATAATTTT
The DNA here is from genome assembly GCA_944474145.2 of Dicrocoelium dendriticum. Lineage (NCBI taxonomy): Eukaryota > Metazoa > Platyhelminthes > Trematoda > Plagiorchiida > Dicrocoeliidae > Dicrocoelium > Dicrocoelium dendriticum. The sequence goes on from OX104064.1 coordinate 85,432,441, forward strand.
ACTCCGGTTTGCACGACGGGGCAACAGGATGATGATTAGTGAGCCCAAGTGCGGCTGTGATTCAGATTAAAGTAAACAGGAGTCATCGTGATCCCATGGTAGCGGAATGTCAAAGGCAAGGATGAGCAGATACAATCACGGTGTACTAACACATACGATAGCTTCATGCTTTGCGGTGAGTAAAAATGAAGGTGAAGTATTACCTTAGCGCACAGTGTCGCGTATGCAAGCCCTCTTCTCGAGAAAGGCTTTGGAAAATTTTAAAGTTCGTTTGGAGCGTCCCAGCGATGCTTCGATAAATTCTACAATCTAGTAAAGGCGCAACGAAATGATAATAGGTAAGTAAATAAACATCGTGCCGGAGCAGAGATTTAGATAGAATACGACAAAGACAAATTACGTTTTGTTAGTTCGAATGATCAGGGAGCTGAGGAATATTGAATATTTTTCACCTCAAAATAATCTACTGCAAAGGTGAACAGTCACCAGAGGTCTAGGAACCTAATGTTTGAAAAAAGGGTGGACAGTTTATCGAACCAACGAGCAAGAAAATATCCTTTACCAAGATGAGACACAAACGCTAGCGCATAACAACGCAATGACGAACACTTGGATAGGAACGAGCGAGGCGAAAAGATAATCTGTAAACGCAGGATAAAACATATAAGCTGTGGAGAGCGTGAATTACTATAGTAAATGTTAGAACAATCAGTTATATAGGATATGCCTACAACTTGATAACGCAAATGCTTTAGATAAAGGTGGGAGCAGAAATAAGATACATACAACGGCACTAGACGTCAGTAGAATATGACGGCCGGTTTACCTTCAGGTAGACGGAGCTGTATCGAGCAGCGCCATTCGGAAGCTCCATAGATACACCTACGGAAATGGCTAGAGGACAGATTTCAGACAAATGTAGCCTCTTCAAGGGTGCAACTATCAATTGATGAGGTGCCGGCTTCTGTGAAGATGGACGGTCCCTATAGTATCGCCAGAGATTAGCAAAAGCAACCAGAGCCTTAGACACGCGCAAAACCACCGCAACCGTTAAACCATTAGCACTGAGGCAGCTTCCAAGGTAGACGAACTTGCCTACCACGTCCAAAGGATAAACAGAAAGAATGAGAGAAGAAGCACCTCCTAACCAGTCCCACAGAATGACTTTACACTTCGATGAGAGGGGGTTTTTCCGAACTGGTAGACAGACACCTCCAATTCACGCAGTACATTATGGTCAACCTGTGAGGAATCGCAAACTACGGCGATGCTGTCTGCGTCCTCCAACTAGCAAAGTCGGTCCCTCGGAAGCATTTCAACGCCGCTGGTTTCGTAATTGTCCAGAGAACTCTCCAAGATGTCGTCCATACCGAAGATGAACAGGTAGGGTGATGTTGGGTAACCTTGTCTTCCGCTACTGGTGATAATGAATGCGATGGTGGCTAAAACTTAGGGCGAAGGGAATCGTTACGGTAACGATGGACCAGGGGTCAATCAGACAAAGGTGAAACGCAGACGACTGGCCTGGCTCAGCATCCAAAAGGAACAGCGTGATTTGCAGCATCTAAGAAGCGGATTGGTCAGCCTAGTGGCGAGTGGGTAACTCACGTCGGAGTCCAATTTAACCACACGCATCGCTGTATCAACAAGCCAGTCGGGGAAGCATCAACCTAACAGACCAATGGCTGATCAGACGCTATCATGCAGTCTATCGGCGATGCCAACAACGCGGCTCGACGTAACCCTGGGTTCAGTAAATGTCAGTCGGTTCGACAGAAAAACGAGCACGAACCAATGGGATGGAGTAAACGTCACAGGCCAGTTAACAAGGGACAGCTAATAAGCGGACGACAGCAGAATACCGCATGTAGTCTATTCAAAGCCACGAGTCTTCCTAATAACGGCTTTTGATCGCCGCCCAGAGTTTGTTCTTGATTCCTGGAGGGCTGCTCGATACTGAAAGGTCGCGAAAGTCCGCCTTACACTCGCACTGGGCCAAGAGATCAAGCGTGAATTGCCAGAAGAATGTTAACACACTTCTCGGGCACTCCTCTTCAAAGAAGACAATTTCAGGGAGCAGCTCGATTAACTGAGTCAAAGCGGCACGTACGTCTAAGACGACAACGATGGTTGGCCAGCCAAATCTTTAAAGGTGTTCGAGTGTCTGGCGGATCGTAAAAGCGCGGTCAATACAACTCAGGCCGAAGCGGAACCTAGCTTGCTCTTCGCGGATATTCATTTCGCGAACCAGTAAAGTTTCCCTAAAAGCAGGGTAGCGAGTACTTTGGACGCAACGCAAATTAAGCTAATCCCTCGATGGTTGGAAAGTTCTGTCCAGGAACCTTCTTTAAAAACGGGAACGATATCCACTAGGCCCCAATCGGAATGGATTGGCACAGTGAACCAAATCTCTTTCAGGAGGGAAAGTAGTTACCGTACAAGCAATGAGCCCCCTCTTCGAAAGGAGTCCGAGGGAGTTTGTCTGAGCCAGATGCATTATAACACTTCAAGAAGCGAAGGTCATAAACAATTTCACTCTCAGAACGTGGTGAAGCGTCTACACACCAGGGAGTCCTGTGTATTCCTGAATGAGAAATCATGGGTGCTGTAAGCCGGCTAAACTACTGCTCGAAGTGCTCAGCCAAACGCACAAGTCGACGTTATTGGCAGTGGATTTGGCTCGTTATTGGCTTCATACAAAACTTCGTTTATACAATCGGAGCAATCACGGGAAAAGCTCTGAAATTGAGCACCTTTATATCCCACCCACCTCCCTAAGTTGAAGGTTTTTCTCATTTCTTGAACGTCCACCATGTAAAGCATATAGATCCAGACTTCGGTATGTTGACCACTTTGGTCAAGTCTCTTGAGTGGTCAAGTTGCGCAGGTTTCACTGTAATAAGAAAATTGCGACCAAAAAGACCAATCATAATGAAGCGATCAGGTCCGAGAAGCGGTTGTTACCGATTGGAAGCAAACCGAACAAGCTGTCGATATGCGTACCAAGACATTGTCATTAGTCTATACGGTTGGGTGGACAGTCCGATAACGCTTAGTTACGCTACAATAGCTCGGTCTGAGTGTACGTGGCTACATATAATGCATGATAATGCTGCTTTCGCAAGTAAACAGACCGTGTCGTGATTCGTGAGTGCGAAGGTGGGTGTGACCGGTTGGTTGGTGGGGGGGCAACAATCTTCAATATAGTTTAAAAATGTACTACTCATAAGTAACCAAGAAGACACGCCAAACGATGAGAACTGAGTATTCGCCTTTTATGCTGATTAACGTTTGCGGAATAAATCAAGTCCCTGAAAGGCAGGCTCCCGTAACAATTCAGCTGCCAAAATCTATGGACAAGGCTACATTGGACCAAGTACAGCTCATAAAGCAGATGATTTCCTTGTACTTCCACACCGACAGATCATGCATTCCAAGGGACAGCACAGTAGAATAGAGCAACCAATGGCGTGGAAACAAGTTGGGCGAAAACCGGAGTGCCACAGTAAGTGAATTGAAGTATGAAAAAGTGTTTTCAAGCCGGTAACTTAAACACAACTCTGAACAGAATCGTGTACTACAAAATAGGGGCGACATTTAAGCACTCAAGCGACCTAATATGTCTGGTTGATTGGCCTAGTCACTAAGTCAATCGGGATCCTAAAAAGCCCGAAGCAGCACTGATGAAATCAATGGGATGAAGCCTGAGAGTAGAGCTCTGTAGCATCTTGATTCAAGCATTTAGACAAGATGGGTAGCATGTACACTCAGTGTCCGGATGCGCTACAAACTAAACGGTCACAAAAGTTCAGCATACACCAATGGATACATGAGGGGCACTTATTTCGCGTAGCAGTCCTTAAGGAACTGAGGTAGTGTAGCGGTGTGCAGGAAAACGGAAAAACCCTGAGATTTTATGAATGAGCGGATAGAAGGATTTATGACTAAAGTATGCAGGAAAGCTGTTTGGAAGCCAGACAGCTGGAACAGAAAGCCAGAGACAATGGTGACAAACCTGATCAGTCCCTTCCAATTCGCATAACAAATCGACCAAGGTGGGAAGATCGACTCCGGAGAGGGGCATGAAGGAAAGCTGTGATTCACACCAGTGTGCGAGTTGCTCCTTCGCTGCAAAAGAAACGCCTTCAGAAGTGGACTGTGGCGCCTGCAACAAACGAAGAGCAAAGACAATAGTCGCCATGTTTCTGAAGAGCACGTAAAGAGAGAACAGTGGCAGAAGACAACACTTAGGCACACTCCTTTTGAGGGCTCAAAAGCAGCAAATACGCTGACAGAACAGTGCAATTTACCGTATATTACTGAACATAAGCCGATTTTTGAAAATTTTTCTTCTCTGTAGAAGGGGATCGGCTTAGAAAGAGGACCTATGGAATTTGAATAAAAGTCACATGTAAAATCCCCCCAAGAATTTACTGTCCACTATTGCCCTTATCTCCCCTTAGCACCATCCGCTAGTGACGGACGGGGATTTGAAGTACCTATAACTGTACATGTTATTTTTGTGTCGAGAATCCTCGGTATATTGCACATCTGACATATGCGAATCAGAAGCACTTAAATATTTTGTTATGCCAGGCGATCCGGTGTCTTAAAAGTACGCCGACCCACATCACTGATCGTAAACTTCGCTCTTACCTACTGCTCTACTGTGGTCCATCTGCATGAGGCCCCCGACTACACGAGGCGGCCTGTCTGACACTCTCTCACTTTACCCTATATGATCGGCTGTCTTACCTGTTTCATGTGACTTGACGTCTGTTCTGACGATCCTAAGCCCCATTAATCGAGATTATAAGATTACGGTAACCACAACGGACCAACAGTAGAGCAGGCCTCACTTGAACACACTTAAGTGAGAGCAGGCAGTGATGAGGTCAAAAATGTAAAGAGACAATTTCGTTAATCTTTTGCTGACTTTTTATAGGTCGGCTAATACAAAGACTTACGAATGTGGACAAAGTTGTTGTCGCAAAGTTATACTGTCGGCTTATCTATCGACGGGCTTATATTCAGTAATATACGGTACTTCGATTCAAACATAGTCGAACCATCGAGTTGAGTACAACGCTCATTCCCACGATAAAAGGGAAGAAACGCTGGAAAAATGGAAGATGAGAGGGAAGGTAAAAAGTAAACAAGCAGGCAAACCGCAGGTCGGAGGGAGGAGTAACAATACGATGTAAAAGATCGAATTCGAAAGAGCTACTATTTGCCGTGCTTGAAGCTCGGTGGTATGTAAGGAAAGGCAGTGGCCGCCAAATTGCAATGTGCTACGTCCGATTGTCAGGCGGGCTATCTTCCATCAGAGGGAAGCAAAAATGGCGAAATCGACCACGGAGCTAGACGATACTATTAAGCAGTTAACTGCTTCACATATAATGTTGCCAAGCAGCAGCGACAAGTGGATAACTGTCTGCCTTGCACAGTTGGTGGACGATGATCAGTTCAGCCCAGATGTGTGTGTGATGATCCAGTAATGGCCGAAGAGAATAGAGATAAACAATGCACCTAAGCAAGGAAAGAACTTCAAAGAAAGAAAGAATAAAACATAATCATTGAAATCAAAAATTAACAGACAGGAATAGTGAACTCAAAATAATAGCGCTGGTGGATTTTGCGAGTGTTTAGTGTAAAGCGTCTAACCAGTAGTAGGAATGGTACTTTGATCCCTGTCGGAAGAGATAATATTCGCTAACCTGGCAGGATTCTTTAGGCGAATTATTCACTTTCTCATACCACGACCTCCGTTGACAACCGTAAATGTTCCTCCAATCGGATGCATTAGCGGCAAATAAAACACCGAGGTGTGCAAGTGACAAGTAGCTGATGGAGGTGACATAATTAAGATGAAAAAGGGCACCAACTAGTGTGACTCAGTGCTGCTGATTCAATGAAGTACAAATCCCGATGGTTAAAGTTTACCAACAGTCTGATGAGCTTAGCGCATAATATACATATGTCTGATTCACACAGTAATAGTGGTATTCTCAAGCCGTGGGTATTCTGCTCGTAACCGATAAGTTAAAATCACACTACCCACAGAAAGGACTGAGGAGTTGAAATGTCACCTGACGTATCAACATCCATAAGCAATGCAGCAAATAAGGTAAGTATAGCAACCGATGATCATGAAAATAGATGTCTCTTTAGAGTCCAACGGTGTAAAAGTGTTTGGTGTCTTGTAGGTGCGAAATTTATACTAAAGCATGCATCGCGCAACGTTGGTCCAAGAGTGCGTGTGCAGCTGCTAGATGGATATACTGTCTGTGTAATCTAGTCTGTCAGCCGGTCATCCGACATTCCTAAACTAGAAAATGTGAAAACACCAGTTGTATATGACCGCTGAAATCACAAAACCGAATAGAAGACATATGGCAGCCACGAAGCACATTTGCCGTAACAAAGTTCGAGTACAATTTCCCGAGCTAGAAGAGATGTTCACCAGAAGGGAATGCAACTAGCGGCTATGCGTAGCTTCTTCAAAAGATATAAAATTTCACGCAGAAAGCATTTTTCTGAAAGGAGATGCGGAACAATTATGTTAACTAGTGACTTCCAGTTCGTGTCAGAAGGATTAATAACATCACGCGGTCTCTCAACCCACCTGCAAGCTGATTGGACTGGCCATGTTCTATTAATTTTAACTCCCGACCTAGTTTTAGCAGAAAACGATGGTGCCCAGGTTTACCCATATATACACATCTAGCTTCCTATTCCAATTGCACCGGGGTTTGGGCAGGTGCGTTCATACGAGGCTGTTTAGTCAAGTGCACTGGCTAAAGTGATTTCGGTTGCATTTGGAATTTTGAACAGTGCGAGGTGTCCCCAACCTAGATCGCGCGCAAGTTGTAACATCTGACAAATGGCAAAGGAGAAAATGGGAAACAGCAATAAAACTTCGGAAGCTGCAATAACAACAGGAAGGTCAGACGGATGCGTGCATGAGGCTGATTGTCTGAGGTGATCCGACAAACTTAGGGGACACGCAAGCTAACTGCGTTATTTTTTAAATTCAAGCACTGTGTTGAGTAGACTGATTTAAGCATTTCTATTGAGGATAGTAAAGACACCATAAATACCTCGAGATATCGAACAGTTAGCGCCATACACAACATACATCAACTCGAAGAGTGAGAGTTAGCGCTGCCTGTTGGCTCATCCGACCCAGAGTGAGGAAGTTGAATGAATCAATGTGAACTGAGGAGGTTAGATGCATCGCTAGCTCCGGGTGCGAGGCTAGCAACAGCTGTGTTCAAGATACAGGAGAGTTGTTAGAAAGACAATGGGGTCCAAAGGGTACATGATAATCTCCGGCTCCCAAGTGGGATATTTTGTTCCAGGTAATCTACCGTTAGCCTTTGACTCTGCGTTTGACCCACAAGGTAGTGGAGAAGCACATCCAGTTCCGGCTTTCTGAGGATTGTCATATGCAGTCATAGAAGACCCATACCAATTGATGTAAGGTTTCCGACCGTAGTATATCCCGTCTCTGAGACCATGACTAAGCGTGTGGGAGTAACAGATTTATGCGAAACTGAACAAAGATTAGCTATCCCGAGATTCGAAAACCAAGGTAACCAGCCAACAGTAGCACATTCACTCCCGGTCAGCGACTGTCTTGCTCCATAAGCCATTAGTTTAGATTGGTTCTATCGCGCAGAAGTCGAACATAAGATCGGATTGCTGGAATTGAATTAGACCGCTCGACTAGAAGAAGTTTCTCTAGCCCACTTAAGATTCAGGGGATCTGCTCTCGCTTACGATGTACACGTTTCATTAGCGAAAATGTGAGGACAGTAAACGATCCGAACCGAGTACCGTGTTTCTCCTAATTTTTAAAGAGGAGCTCAAGTTTGGATTCCGGCGATCACGAGATACCATTGATCATTAGAGCCTCTAAGTCGGCGTCTACCTCGTAACTCAAAAGGTCACTGGTTCGACCTCGCAATGTCCCTAGACCACACGTGCCTGGTGATGGTTACGTTGCAGTGAAACGTCGGTGTGGCGCACCTGCGTATTGCTCATTTCCTTGTCGGTCACTGGCCGAAGGAAAAAGACACATACCTTATAATCCCAAGGTTACCAGTTCTAAAATGCACAGGCGCGAGCGATCTTGTATTATACTCAGCAGTGTGCCAGCGTACTAATGGTACCTTTCTTCCATTACCTCTTGAGTTACTTGCCTCTATCGTTCTACACAGATCGGCTGGTGACCGTGAAAAGCATATTCGTGAAGAACAAGCCAGATTGCATCGAAAGTGAGGCTAAATTGACCGCTACTTTATGTTAATTGTTGGAGCACCGCCAGTTATATTGGCGACGCACCGCAATAGCGTTCTCGACATCAAAGGTGAGTTCAATTCGGTGGATCGATGTGTCCTTGGGAAGTAGTTGATCAGGAAGGGCGTGCCCAATAAATGCGTAAATGTAAAAACAGCAATTTACACGGGTAGCCGACACGTAGAGCGATGGTTTATAGCAAGCTGTTGCCGCCATTGGATATATCCAGTGGTGTGAGATAGGGATATGTGCTGTCACCATTCCTGTGCTAATTCGCGATAGACAAAGTCATGGAAACTGTGTTCACTGGGTGCGACTTGGAAGGTGTGGAGCTGCTTCCATGTGATCGGATTCTTCCGCTGGAGTATGCCGACGATATCGCCCCCCCCCAATCCGTGACAGCTCACAGACGCGCCAAGTAGCGATGGACAGATTAGCACTGCCTGTCAGCAGTTTCGCACTATACTCTGCAATCTATAAATACAAAATTTTGCACCAAGACTGGTAGACACCACACCCTGCGCTGATCCTTGATTAATATCTGCTAGACGTCAATTAGTGATGCAACTGCTTGGGTAGACGTATCAGCGGCTATGAGATCATGAATCGCATGGAAAAAGCACGAGGTAGCTTTGCCAATCTCCGCCACTTGTGGCACCGGTGCGACAGTACTCTCGACCTGTAGAGTCTCATCATCATCATTACACATCAGCTGAAGGCGAGAAACACAATTCAGCTAACAGTGTCGCAATACAAAGGATAAGCTAGATGAGAAAGCGAGGTACTGAACATAACAGAATATAAAAACCAAAAAGGCAAGTACTACAATATTGGGTGCAATATTACCCATGAAGTGTGACATCGATGCTGAGGGGGGGGGGACTAAGCGGGAAAGTTACGGGCGAAGAAGCTCATAATCCCAACGCCACTGTCGGCTCTTCGCCATGTCAACTAGTGTATCTAACCAAACGTGTTAATCGTCCTTGGAACTCAAACTCTGCAGTCGGGAGGCACCAACCGACGCCAACATCGAAGTGAGGGACTTAATTTCTCTTGACCAAATCTTCTCTTCGCTTCCACTCCTCCTCTTCCATCTACACCCCCGGAGTCAGTGTGCGGACATACGCAACAGGTGACTCAACTATAGGAGCCGGATGCCTGATATAGTGGTGCTGAGGGGTTCACTTGCTCTTCTAGCACCAAAGACGTGACCGCGAACACGCTCATTGCTCACGCGGTATTCCCACCCAACATGAGTTATGCTGCGAAGGCAGCGATGGTCGACTGTAATTAGCCTCTTTAAGTCTCTCCGTTTGATAGACCAGGTTTCGCAACGGTACAGGAGGGTTGAACGGACGACTGCATTGTAAACTCCACCTTTCAGGGCGAGAGTGACGTCGCGCAGACGCCACAGGTGTCAGAGATTAAAAACGTGTCTCGGGCTTTGGTTATACAGTTTGTAACCTCATGTATGCCACAGCGTAATATAACTACCTAGGTACCTGAGTTGCTGGAAAACGTCTAGCTGATCTTCAACAAGGGTCAGCGCAGAGGTGGGTCCCTGCTAACCTTGAAGGAGTCTGCATTTCGATGGAGTAAAGCAGAGGGCAAAACCGCAGACAGCCAGTTCTAGTCTGTCCAATGGTGCTGGACATGTTTGGGAGCTGTCACAGATTTGAGCAATGTCGTCTGCATACTCCAAGTCAAAAAGTCGTTTACGTTGGAGCAGCTTCACACTTTTTAAGTCATGTCCAGTGAATGCCATTTACATGAGTGCGTTGAGGGCGAAGTTAGAGAGGAAAGGTGACAGCGGACAACCCTGTCTCAACCGTTGGAGGTATTGAACAGCGGCGAAAGTTTGGCATAAACCCTCACTCTACCCGAAGTACGCGCGAAGAGCGCTTTCATTTACACATTTATCAAACACACCTTTCCTGAGTAGACAGTGTCAAAAGGCACATCGATTAACGGAATCAAAGGCAACTTTAATGTCTAGGAACACGACTATAGCAGGTCGCCAATATATATGGTGATGTTCCAACAATTGGAGTGACGTGAAGATGTGGTCAATACAGCCTAAGTTTCGGCGAAATCCGGCTTGCTTCTCGCGAATCTGACTCTCACGAGTGTCAATCAGTACATGGAGCATGACAGGCGAGCAACTTAGAGGCAATTGAGATCAAACTGATCGCTCCGTGAATGCCGCAATCCGAACGTGAACCTTTCTTTGAAAATTGGGACTATAAAGGAGCGGCTCCAGTTTGTTGGCAGTTTCCTGCCCCACAGCTTCATTAGTAAGTTGTGCAATTCGTCTACAACAGCGGGTCCTACGAATTTGAAGAGAGCTGAAAGAGATCTATCTCCTCTTGCGATCTCGTTTAATTTCAACAGCCTGATGTCACGTTCGACTTCCGCGCGTGAGGGCGTATCCTAGGCGACGGCCTAGGGAGAAGGACGAGCAATAGCCGATAAGGGATATGGCAACTATAGGTGACTAAACTGCTTTTCAAAGTGTTCGGCCCAAAGCTCCAAGCGTTTTGACAAGCTGTGGATTGGCTGTCCACTCTTGTCGCATATAGTCTCGCTATTATCAGGTCTGATGATGCTCGTTTCGCGTATCAGACGGAATAACTTCCAATGGTCTATAATGCAGATGTCCCTTCGATCCTATTGCACAGTTGTGAAACATGGCAAATCAAATCGACAGACATGGAGAGGCTTGTTAGGTTCCACCATCGCTGCCTTTGCAGCTTAGTTCACACCTGGTAGGAAGGCTGCGTCAGCAATGAGCGTTCGGTGACTTGCTTATGGTGTAGGAAAAGGACGTGAAGTGCTCGGCACTGTCAATTCACGCACCAGACTCCGATTGGCTGGGCCTCATATTACGTACGCCAGCACACCAACTCGCGCGGTTTATGTTGTTTGCGCGACCAGAGTCTGCGTGGAAGGACAAGACTTTGACAAGAGGAGTACAGACCTCACTTCGAATTTGGCTTTGGTTGGAGCTTCTCGACTCCCCGGCTAGGGCCCAAGAGACGATGAACACGTTTGGCTGGATGCGCTTGTTGGCGAAGGGCCAACCTCAGTGGTGTTTGTGTTGTGAGTTTCTTCATCCTGTCTCATTTTGCATAGAATCTCTCCGCAACCACGATCTCGTCGTTAGTGCACCATAGAAAACAAAGCGTAATAACATTTTGCTTTGACTTACTTTACTGTTTTTTCGTTTCTTTATGTTACTGTTACTTAAATAAACTGTAATGCAGCATAGTAGTCTGGGTGTTTCGCACTCTTAGCCAATGTGTCGAATGGCGATGATGATGACTTGAGGCAGACGGCAGCAAATCATTGAGCAAGGGTGGCACCTTTTCGGCGCTATAGAGAACTCGTGGCGCCTGTGTTTAACGCCACCCCACCTGAGCTGATCACAAGTAAAACGTCCCCTCTCCGTTGCATGGCGATCAAGGGAGTTTCCCCGATGCCATCATAGGCCTCAGAGAATGTTGAGGTTGAGCTAGTTTGACTCCTGACTATTCATCAGTCTGATGAGTGTGTCTGAAGTGTTACTGGGCGTAGGTTAATGAATCACGGATGCACTAGAACCATCGCGCCACTTTGAAGACCAGTCTGGTCACAATGATGTGGGTGGGAAGGAACGGGTGACCGTTTGGGTGTGGTGATTAAGTGACCAAGAATGTTTAGGTATTGAGACCACGAGGAGTGTAAGAGAAGCGTGTGGACAAAAAGAACGGAAGCATCAGCAGTGGGCTGTTTTCGCTTATCCACAATCTTGTACGTAACAGACAGAGTAACCCAGTTGAAATTAGATGGCTGCCGATAAAGGATGAAAAATGGTTGCAATTAGACTGAGACAGCACCAGGAAGTTTAGGTCCATACAAGATAACGACTAGGATCATCGAAAAAGTTGATTGAAAGCCATGACCGCAAAAAGGTAGTGATATGTTGACGGCCCACAAGAAGGGTTCCACTCCATCTTCAACCCTGGTTTGGCGAACAGGAAGAATAAGTTTGACATGATCATGGATCAAGCTAAGTAAGAGTAGGGCCTAAATTACCGAAAAGAACCATGCTTTATAGGCCAATAACCAGGAGGGTGTGCAAACGATCGTAACAAGCTAAGTTGCAGTTTCGTTGCAATGGGATCCAGGTAGTCGGTGATTACAGGTGTCAACATCATGCATATCCCACTGGGAGACACAGCACACATGTGTCTGAAAAATACAGAATAACACAGTCAGAGCTGATGAACGATATGTCATATAGTAGGATGGCTAAACAACAAAGTTATGGAAGCAAATAAAATCTCCGCAGAAAGTCTACCGATTGCACAAATAAGTCAAGCTGGAGAAACGAATCACTGGCTGGTTTCGAATTAACCAGACGGGATAAGCAAACGGTGGCAAAACACACAACAATGTCACATGATACAAAAGTAAGCTAACCGTCGCAGATTTCTTCTTGTTCTTTTTGGAGCTTTTAGCAGATGACATCGCAGTTACAGTTTTACCATCGTTCGGTAGATCCCAAATAGAGCCCGCGGTGATCGGATGTGTAACGGGAAGCGACGAGGAAGAAGCAGCAGTAGACCGGGGCACATCAGGAGGTGAGATCGGCACTAGTACTCGTCGGCTGTCACCGATAGCCGAAACGTGGGAAGAGGCAGCAGGCTACGCATAAGAGAAAACGGATGGAGTCACGGATTGAATTGGGTGCACAAAAAAGGCATGGGAGTATTCCTTAATATTCCGGATGAAATATCATCGGGTTTCCTTTCAATTTGAATAGCAGAGAGGCGCAACGAGACACCACGATACAAACAACAACAACAACAACAACAGTAGTAGTAGTAATAGCAAGAACAACAACGACAAACGAACAGCAGTTTCACGCATATAGAGTCCAATCGGGTCAGTGACGGTAAACCCGATTCGATAACAAAGTGATAATAAGGTGCGCTGAACTTTGGAAAGTAAAGGTAATAACGAGCAATTATTAAACTAAGGTCACTAGAATTGGAAGAAAAAAGATAACAGCAATGACATCAGCATGACCGCACAGAAAGCGTCAAATCGGATAATATGCTCGAAAATATTAAATGTGGTCAATCTAGTGCACTATAATCCGAGCGCCTAGGCGTGGTGGATGTGGGTGTTGGAGAGAAAAATCGCAACTAAGGGAGTGAAAAAAACAGGAGGAAAAATATTTGTTAGACTGAAATGTTGGCAGATTGGTTTGGGATATCCAAGGACGAAGTCAACTCAAGGATAAGACAAATGAAGATGTAGGCAAAAAGTTAATAGAACCGAGGAAACCGGAGAAGAAAAAGAAGCAAATCAAACAGAACCAAACAAATCAGTGAGTGCAAAGCAGCGAAGGTAATTAAGTAAGAAATGAGTAAGGAGATGTGCCGCAATTGTATTGAGGGTTCATCGCAGCAGCTTCCAAACCAGATGGCATACCACGTATCCGGAAAAGTAACACGAGGCCGTTTCATCCCATTGAGACTAGTCAGTGGTGAGGATTCACCGACTCGATCAGGAACCGCGCCCATGACGTCATTAGCCAGCTAAGCGGTGACATGTATATGTAGAGCCAGTGCAAGTAACTGCAAGTAGCTTTCTGGGACAAACTCACGTTGCTTCCATACACATTTAAAATGGACCACCTCCGTCTTTTTGGAATTTTGTCCAATGAACAGTGGCTTGTTAGCAGCTGGGAATATTAAACACGTCTGCACTCAGATGACCGTTAGGAGTGAGAAGCGAAGTGGGGAAATACACATCCAAAAGCGAGTCCGAAAATGAGTGACGATCGAGCTGTATGAGAGATGGCCAGTAGTGAGTTGATCGGGCGTAGCCGTATTGAAGTCTGATTTGGAGAATTACCATCCAGAATAAAAAAGACTTGTAATGGTGAAAAGTAATCTAGCCCTTATGATAAACGAAAACGAAAGTATGTATCAATGGAAAGTCGAAAGCAGAAACCAGTGGAAGTAAACTAGCGTAGGGAAAAACTTACAGGTTTGGGCCGGTCAACTCGATCCAGGACTTTGCGCGTGTTTGAGGGCTCCAACTTGGATGGCGTATTTAACTTGATAGCGGAATTTTTACCAGCCACAGACTGATTTGGTATCGTGCGTTTGTCCGAGTTCGCTGTCGCCACCTGAGTCTGCGGGTGTGCGGCGATCGGACTATTAAACACCTCGGGTGCTTGATTAGTAGTTTGCTTTGTCATAGCAACTTCCTGAAGTTGTCCCACCGTCTGAAATACATCGAGAAACCCATAAATAATGTTCAAAGAAATCTGATATGTTTTCTATACTCGTGATGATAAAGAGAAGGGAGATAGGGAAAGAAGAATGGGAAAAACACAGACTGCTAAGGAGTGCATAAAAATTCTCGTTAGCAGCTGCAGGTCGAAATGGATACACAGAAGAGCACGACAGACAATCCATACACATCCAGTGTCCCAGAAGCGTATTCCATTATCAGGAAAATAAGATGGACGAAGTCCTGCATAAAAATACATAGTAGGTGAAAAAATTAGTACACACAACAGGGTTATCGTGTCGAAACGCAATAGAATCAGGCATATAATAGAATGAACCAGAGTAACGGGTTCAGTACTCACCCCTTCTCCAGCTTGGGCAGTCTGGGTGGAAAGCAGGCTCGCACACTTGGGAGCGCTAGAAGCGGTGTCCGCAGCGGAGATGCCCCACCGAGCCGACTGGGGTAGGCGGAGTTGACCAAGCTGGTCCTCTTCCTTAGCCCGTTGAGCTTCGCGTTTACGATGTTCAAGAAGTATGCGTTTCTGCTCTCTTTCCAGAGCAGCTTGTTGTTCAGCTAAGGAAGCTGCTTCCTCCTCAGCCATTCGTGCAGCTTCTGACTCTTCGGACAGCTTTTTAGCCAAAGCAGACGCCTTACGACGGGCGAATTCAGTGTCCCATGCAAGCTGTCGTTCCTGCTCCGAAGTGAGCCTGCAAGAAAGAATTCTCAAGAAAAACCACCAAATCTAATGCACAGCAACCAGTTAAGCGTAGTCAAGCTACAACAGCAATATTCAAATTAATTTGGTAGAGTAAATTGTTTGGAGCGCACCGAACCGAGGCCGTAGACTTAACGGCTAGTCCGAGGAACTCGTTACGAAGTGGAAGTGCGGAGTTAGAGTTCGCAATAAATCATACATAATACGCAGCATGAAAAACATAATCGATAGACTACGGCGGTGGTTACAACCAACTCCCAAAAAGTTTGTAATTTGATGACTAACGTTTTCCAGGTGCATAACGTAGAAGATAGATGGGAGACATAAAGGTGAATTATTCGGTTCCGTTCGTTGTAAGAATTCAGTAACGCTGCTCTGTGTAAAAAAGGCCCCTTGAAAGCGATGTAAGTAGGTAATAAGTAGTGTGGTGGAACGAGCACAATTATACCTGGCTTCGGTGGACACCGCTAAGGTTAGCGGTTCGTATTTTTGGACCTCGGAACACAATTAAGTCTGCGCAGTGATAGCACACCAATTTCAAAGTGAGAAATGTAACGAGATACACACATTGCGCATCACAGGGCGCTCCAATAAAATTAAGACACGACAGCCGAAAATCCGAGTGGGATGGTGGGCTAATGAGGCCGAGAATCAGGTGACCGCCGCCACACTACTTAAACGGAGTCACATTAAAAAACATTTGGAGATAATCTGCACCAGTTCAAAGACTGGACTATCGTGCGGCCGAACTGTTGTTGTTGCCACAAAGTCAGAAACTGGTTGTCCGGAGCTACACAGAACGGACGGGACTCGAAAGATACTCCATCGCACAAGTATTCCTTTCACTGTACTTGTAGTGTGAATTACAATAGAAGTAATAATAATAATAAAAGTTTATTTTCGGAAACTTTGGGGTACACCACTGCAGGGGGTTACGCACAACATTTCGGAGGCATTTCCGGCAGGAGCGAAGCGCAGAACTCGACAGTTCAGATGTATAAACATATGTTTCCCATTTACTCATCTGATCCCGAAGTGTGTCGGAACCCATGAGAAATTTGTCAAAAGCTTAGTGGCTTGGCCATTGAAATCCAATTTGAGAGAACATGAATGAGTGACAGATTTACCAAGTCAGTGAAAATGTCGGTGATAATCATAAAATCGAAAACTGCCTAGTTAACCATAAGAGACCTTTCCAGTGTTGCTAAAAAAACGTTTTGCTTTTAAACTTTGAGTTTATCTGTAGTCAAAAAAACGATAAACACCAATAGCGGCTTTGAGTGTCATCTCGCGCTCTCACTTACTATAAAGTAACACTTCGAGTGAGTAGCTGTTCATCCTAGTGCTCAGTTAAGTGGATAACTGAATACAAAAAGTTGGTGTAATTCTGCCAGCCCACCTAACGGAGCTGATACAACGGTAAGGGGTCAAGTGATATCCCATACGAGCGGACCTAAAGATATAGTATACTTCAGCAGTAACACCGCGTAGACCTGTGTGAAAAGATGGCGACGGATGTGAGGAGTGGGATTTTGACGGGGTCTGTTACAAATTCAGCCATTCTGCCCAAATTTCAATTTACTGTTACCATAACCCCATTTTCCACATTTAGTGGGTTAGCTATGGAAAGCGGTGGTTTAGAGTCAGGCTTGCCAACAGTGACATATAGTAAACCGTTTGAAAAACTTAAGGGGAATCTCTAAAGAGGAGGTTTGGTTGGCAAAATCTAAGAGCTACTAAATGACCGATCGATTAATTCGCTATGACTGTAGAATGGGAAACACGTGAATGAGATAGTTCAATGATATGAGAGATTCCGAAGAAACACCAACATTCGCAACACAAACCGGAGCCTAGAAGTGACGGTATCCGGCTGAGGGCTGCCTAGAGTAACAGTGACTTCCACAGTTGCCAAAAGCAGCTTTTTACCGTATCATGATAGCGTATAAACGATGCAGTGCCAAGCTACCAGAGAAATGGGGGAGAGTTCGCTTCAGGCTACCAGACTAGAGAGTTCGAGAGTAATAACAACACTTTGTAATCGTACCATCGGCCCGTACTTCACCAAACACTGGAGGAAAAGCAAGGCACGAAGGATTATACCAGCAAGTTAGGATTTATAGGCCAACTTGATGACGTTAAACAAGCACAGCTTTTAATCAGCAGATAGTTAAGTGTTGAACTCGAAACAATCATAACAATCAAGATAGCTCATGATAAACACATCTATCAAACGCCCTGAAATTCAACAAGTAGGTGGCTGCGAACCATTCAGATTTGCGACCTATATTATTTAGCGCATACAATCACGAGCAGGTGGATCTCGGTCTGCGTGCTGTTCACCTGAGGAAGTGCACAAGAAGAGATTTAGTGTCAGAGTGTTCATTCGATAAGGTAGCGAGGCGCCACCGAGCTCTTTGTGGCTTAACGGACGAAATTCACACGTGTAAAATAGCAACTGTAAAACAGAGGGTATGTTTGGGAGTGAACACGGAGTTCAAACCCGAACAAGAAAGTCTTAGATTTAAGTTAGTCCCAAATACAGGAGAAGTACAACTTCGGGAGCCAACGGTGTGTACTTGAGTGGTACGGGAGATCAGAGTGAAAAAAGTGCTGGGACAGAAAGAGGATGTTGACGGTGTCGCGGCCCCACGATAACAAATGAACTGAATGCCACTCACTTTTTCTTTGTTTTCTTAGGCTTTTTATTCTTTTTTGTTGTGAAAGCAGTTGAGTCAGCAGGTTGTTTCACACAAGTGTCCAGGGAGGCTTTGGCGAGCGGATGTACGGAGGTGTTTTCGAAAATTTTCTCGCTGACAGTCGGCTTCTGAAGATACTCCTGAGGGTATTGGCTTGCAAAACCATTGAAACACTCTTCACGTGTCTCGGAGTCAAAAAGAGCGGAAACCGGGTTCATTTCTTGTGCCACAACGTTTTGATTAGTTGACTGTAGGGCTGGGTCGGCGGAAGAGGAAGGAGAAACTGCATTTAGAGAATCAGTGTCCGCATCGCCGCGTACTTTTGCATCCCCACTAATGGGTGGAGACTGACCGGTCAACAACTTGACTGCAGTCAAACTGATCGCGGCCAGCTTAGCTGCCAACTCTTTGCGCTCCGCGTCTACCTTGGCAACATGTGAGGCCAACACTTGCGCTTCGGAGTACAGATGCTCAAGTTCAGAGTTCCCGCCGGATAGGACGGCCGACGCATCCGTGGGTCCGGTATTGGAAAAATCAACTGCGCCAAAGCCACCAGCAGGAGACAGCGACGGAAGTTGAGAAACAGGCTATAAAAAAGAGAGTGAATCACATAAAACACAAGAGCCAAACATAAGCAGCAAAGGTGAAACATACTGAAGACGAGTAAGTGGTGAGTAGATGTCAGATAGAATGGTCTTGGACTTGTTAACAACGAAGCATGTGAACTAGTGTAAACCTAAATCCAATACGAAATGAATCGCAGGATACAAGACAAAATACATTCTCGCCGATGGAGGATTTTATCTGGCAAAATGGATCAACAATCGGAACAAGCTAATTGAGCAGCTGCTTGACAGAAAACTGAATTTCCACGAGATAAGAGATCTGCCTAACGAGAACTGCGTTGAAGGTGCCCTGGACGCCATACATGACCGCATAAACTTCAGGTTGAAGAGTTTTCACAATCACGGTCTATGATCCCCTAGGTACCTAGCAAGGTATTTTTACATTTCATCAGCAAAAACTGGATTGAAATGATCTTCTCCCCACATAGGATCGATGAGAGTGTAACCAATGGGTATCGAGCATGAGTGGAGTCAACAGTTTACCTGCTGAATGTTGCGTTAACCCATTCGGATACAATGTATTTTCAGTCAAGTTGAAGGCTGGTCACAGTGCTGCGCTGTATTTGCGAGGCAAAATTGACGAAGGCAGTGTTAATACTTCTCTGATTACTTATGAGTAGGAGGATTTTAGTTGCAACATGCGAGGCAGTGGAATATAGCGTGCTATATCCCAATTAGCTTGCAAATTATGTAGTCCGACTGTCATCCCCCATGGCTCAGTGGCTTAAGCTGCTAGCTAGTTGGCGTCAACCTCTAGCGGTCATGGGCTCAACCCCCGGTAGGGGACCGAGGGGATGCGCACAACTGAGGAACACTAACAGGGCGAAACGCGTCTGGTGCTTTTCCGGATTGTGGTGGAGCCATGTAGCTTGTGAGTTCCTGGGACGAATTCATTAAAAAATACTTTCTGATTATTGGGAATCCCATGTCAGCCTCGTTGAAATCGTGTCTATACCAAGATTAGATCTCGCCGCTGACGTATTTAACAGGCGTATAGTAGCAGTTCACCCTGGAAATGAGGTTCTACTGCAAGACAAAATTTTGAACGGATTCGACAATAGTACTCAAGCTGCTTCGTTGTATTAATGGGTGCTATCCGACTTACGTTGCTAACCAAAGTACCACTATTCAGCGACATTCTCATCCAAGTCAGTGGCGGTAGGTAAATTCGAAGTAAAACCCCCCTGATAATGCTTTACGAGGACTCGCAATAGTCCACCAGAAAGAAGGAAACAGTTTGTTAAACAGTACGC
The DNA here is from genome assembly GCA_944474145.2 of Dicrocoelium dendriticum. Taxonomy (NCBI): domain Eukaryota; kingdom Metazoa; phylum Platyhelminthes; class Trematoda; order Plagiorchiida; family Dicrocoeliidae; genus Dicrocoelium; species Dicrocoelium dendriticum. The sequence continues at coordinate 85,452,323 of OX104064.1, forward strand.
AATTTCTCGTTCAGGCTGAATCCTCGTGGCTCATGACTCCAAAGAATACGGACGAATTGAGACCTAATCAGTTACGGTTTGAGGCCAGTCATGTGTTCTTTGTCAAATTGGAAGAACACTGGATAAGTAAATTCAAAGATTGACTGACCTGGAGCTCGATGACCAAATCGTTCGTTATCTTGTTACACTTCAAGTCTTTGTACACCATGAGCAGCAAGAGTTTAAAATGAAGCCGTGTGAATTGAGACGACTCATGCTTGCATTCTGTATTGGGATAATTCAAGGAGGCTGAGTGCAAAAGTAAGTTTCAGTGCTGTACGAAGCAAGGAATCGGATCTTATCTCAGGGATGACACTTTGTCACACCTCTTTGACACTACATGCTCACTACATTAATGGGCACACTGGGATGGGACACACACTGCATGATCTTTAAAGAGGCTATTGGATTGTGGGCACAATCCCTGCCCTGAGACACGTGCTGTTCAACTGTGCTACATAGTGTGTAAACCATATGAAACCGCTGAGTTACCTGTGATACCGCCAGTTATAGCGGATCAGTGCTGACCTTTCGAACAGCAGTTATCCCGGTTGAATCTTCAATGGTGAGACACGGCAGTGCGATGAAAAGTAGTATGGATGTTTATTTAGCTGCTTGACTACACGAGCGAGCAACGGTGTTTGCCATTCCATGGATACCGACATATATGTGCGCGCCTTTTGGAGAATTTCGGCTAGGCGCGTTTGACCGACTGTCATATACAACCATAATGGACAGAATTTTCAAGGGGCCGAAGCTAATGTACTCAACTCCCTAACGCAGCTGGGCTAGGAGACGATAACGAAAACTACGTTAATAAGGGATATTGATCCGAGGTTTAATTCTGCTTAGGAATGATGGATTCGATTGGCACGCGAGTTGTTGCCCAGCATTCTCAACAACGAAATTGTAACCGAAGTGTTGGTAACGATGATTATTGAAGTAGAAGTACCTGACAAACTTGATCCACATGCTACCATATCCTTTCGACAAATGCGAACACTGGTGAATGATTTGTTGTTTGAAAACGCAACGTTCGTTAGTCGCGGTGTCAGTTTTGTCGCCGAACTGAGCAATTCGAATGGAGACGTTCTGTTAGCAAGCGAGGTGATATCGTCGGTGTATAGTGCTAATGGTAGCTGTAACAGTAGCAGTAGTAATAATCACCTTGATAGTCCACATGTGTTTATGGCGTTGTCATTGCGAGCGTAGTCGGGTAAGTGAAATAAGTTTTTACTCGACAAAATTTCACGTACCAATTGGAAAGAATTCGCACCATACCGTATGAGATCAATAAGACGAGGTTGGACCTTAACATGGCGCTAGGAATTGCATGTCTCAATGATCCATTGAGCTGTAGTGGGTGGTGCATCTTGCTTCTAAAGAGTCATACATACCGTGTTGATCAGTGGTTAGAAGCCAAATAAACGCAGTCTCTTGGACCTCCGGCTTGAGAGCTGGAGTGAGCGTGAATCATTACTCTATAAAACGGACTCCCCCGTTGACCAATGCCGAAGTCCCGCTGCCTTGAAGTCCGGTTATTCATATAAAGGTTTTGGTTGTGAACACAAATCGTCCCCCACTCTAGATCCAGGCAACTGGCAGTATACTGTCGACGCAAAACAATAAACTTCACTTTAAGTCGTTTCTTAATGCTCTGACCGTTGCAGAAGATAGTCAACGGCGCACTATCTGATATATCGAACATAGTGGATGGAGATCAGCAGGTTACTGCTTACGTCTTTTTATCAAGTCTGGCATTTTTACATCCTTATCGTTCCGCCCTAACCTCACTTTCACCCAAATGACTGACCCTTCTCTCTTTTGTCTCCTAGTTTCGACTCAGAAAATTACAGAGCTGCACTTCTTCCCAGTCGAGTTTTATGTCCAACCAATCAACAAAGTTGATCCTCGTATGCCTCAACGCGCACTTTGTTACAGATCGGTCAACGGGCAGCACTGGAGATCCTATTGATCGATATATAATATTTAGCCGAAACCCACATGCACGATTCGAGCTATGTGCTTACTCTGCATTTCTCTTCATGCGACACTGGCTGGATTTTCTCGCTGCGCCTTAGGAAATAATGCAGCTTCGAAAATCGGTATAGATAATGCCCCATTCCCGGACTGAATCGGCCCTGTTAGAGTCGATTCCAGCCAGTAGGCGGATGTACGCCGTCCGAATAGTTGGCTCGTTCAAGCTTCGAAGCTGCGCAGGGCCAATAGGTGCCTGTTTGTGATTGCTGCCTACGCGTTCACATACCGTAACGCTGACTCAGTGCAAGATGACTTATACCACCAACTGAACGAGCATCGGCTGCACACCAAAGTACAGATACCGTAGTTCTGACTGGTGGTCTGAACGCCCAAATTGGAAAATTGTCCACTGCTGAGCTGCATCTGGGCGACCAACACGGTGTAGGCTCCCGTAATGATGACCGTGATCGGTAGCTGCATCTGTGTGAAGATGGTCGACTAATCCTAGCGGGCACTAACTTCCGACACAGCACCCGCAGAAGGGTAACATGGCGCCCAAAAGTTTCGCAGCAACCATGGACGCAAATCGATCACATCGCATTCAGTTACCGTTGTACAAGCTGCGTTCAAAACTGCTGCCCGATTTGATGCACGAGAATGGACTCCGATCATGTAATTGCACGTGCAGATCTCCGAGTTTGCTTCCATAGACGCCCATGACGATGCAGCGAGCGCACAGGCACCAGCAAGAGGATCAAGCCAGGTGTCCTGAATAGACATCAAACTGCGCCGGCATGCGAGTTGTGCAGGTGTTCACTGAACACAGTTGAAGATCGCTGGGGGCATATTAGCCAGACCTCATCAGCAGCAAGCACGTTTTCATTTGGTCAGTCAAATTTCCCGCTTGAACACAGGGACAGTGCAGTCTCTGGAACACCTGGATGTTTGCCGAAGTGTTTCGGCTGGAAGCGAACACAACGAAGCTCGCAAAGACCTTGGGGTAAAAATGCGTGACAGTCAGAACGGGGACCGCGAGGTCTAGTGGTCTTGCTGTGCGTCGCGATGGAAATGGTTGCTGCCCTTGATAACCATAGTAAGTGATTCCGTCTGATACGGAACACGGTCAGCAGGAGACCTGGTGTTGGCAAGGTCATAAGCGATGAGAGTGAACACCCAATCCACAACTCGTCAAAACGCTTGGAGCGTTGTGCTGAACACTCAGAAAAGCAGTTTAGTCAGACACTTACCAATTTTTTGTCGTCCATTGCTCGCCCATCTCCCTTGGACCCGCCCTAACGCACAGAAAGCGAACGTGAAATCAAAATGTTGAAAATGAATAAGGCAGTCAGACGTCCTCCAGTCCTGGTCAAGTTCGGGGGAGCTGCTTTTGTAGATGATTGGTGCAGCTTACTGGTGAAGCCGTGAGGGCAGGAGGATGTCCCAACAGACCGGAAATTGTAAGGAAAGCTACGGTTTGGAATGCGACGATCATAAAGGGATCAGTCTGATCTTAACTGCCTTCAATTTACTTACCTCAGTCGTTCTATATGGAGCTGCTGGTACCCGTGAAGAGCAAACAGATCTCCGTCAAAATAACGGCTGTGTTGATTACATCTTCTCAGTACTTCAATCGTTGGAACAAAGCTACTTATGTCGGTGACCCACTCAAAACGTATTCTTCGACAATTGAGTTTTCCATTCGGTTGATCTATCTGCCCTTTAGACTGTCTACTCAGGAAGTGTACTAGATAAACATATAAATGTCGTAAGAGCGATTTGCGCCCGTAGTTCTAGCAGTGAGGGTTTGTGGCAAGATGTCAGCCCCCTTCCATAACCCAGCGCTGTGAGAGAAATTTACACGGCATAGTCATGGAGACCGAATTCATTGCGCACGACCTACAAGGAGTGGAGTTGCTTCCAACTGATCGACTACTTGATTTAGAGTATATAGATGATATAGCCACAATATGTGACACCTCCCAAATGTGCAAAGCAGCACTAGAGAGAATATCACTGTCGGTCAACTACGTTAGACTACGCGTTGCATTCTCGAAATGCAAAGCCCTTCAACAAGAGTGGCAATAGCCCACAACTTTGATAACCCTTGGCAGTGATCGGCTAGAAGTTGTAAAGAAATTTAAGTACCTAGGCAGCGAAATTAGCGTCCGTGAGATTGAAGATGAGGTAACGAAACGTATAGCAAAACTTCGCAGAGCTTATACTGTGGCACTGGCGTGAAAACACTCGCTCTGAAGCGTAGAGTTTACAATGCAGCCGTCTGTTCAACCCTCTTGTACGATTGCGAAACCTGGCTAATTAGAGAATCAGATATAAAGTGGGTAGTTAAGTTCGACAATGGCTGCCTTCGCAGCATATCTCATATCTCGTGGGAACACTGGGTGAGCAATGAGCACGTTCGGCGTCGCGTACTTGGTGCAGTAAAAGCGAGTGAACTGTAAAGGGAATTGCATCACGCACAAGACTGCGATGGCTAGGTCACGTGTTGAGAATATCAGCACACCGACTCGCGCGACGTCCGCTATTCCCATAACCGGGGTATATAACATTTTACAGGCATGTTAGCGTATTGTACCAAGCTTTTATCGTGACACATTTTCGAAATCACGTGCAGTGCTTTCAAGTTCGTCAGGCCAAGAACGCTGTTTTGGCGTCCTTGACACTCTCATTGGTCATGGGACGTTAGCCAATGGGACACCGGTTGGAAACCCACAGCACAAGCGACAGACAGTCCAACGAAAGTGGTCGAGCACCACCTTCTGTTCTGTCTTGATGCCCGTCTGAAGGAAACCCCGATGATTGGCCTCCAAACTGAAGTCGTCCGATGGGCAACTTGTGATGCCTGTCTAAGGAGGAGATCCTAGCTATCACATGATCTAAAGCTTACGCCGTAACCAGTGCGGACTACACATACTAACCAGCACATGAAACGGTCTATACTTCTTAGTGATCGCTAGCCGCTACCTGGTAGTGGCTTATTCAGCGGCCTAACCATGGTGGCGTAGACAGGCAATCTTCTAACTGGTATTCCGCAGTCGCTGAGGTCTGAGAGAGTGAGCCAGGCCTGCATTTGCGGTTGGTCAGGCATGCGTCGTGGCTTGGACACTGCACACCTTAAGCTGAATCAGCAATGGCACTTCTGCAACCCGCCCAGGGGTGGTTTTAGACGGCATGACATTTTGGAAAGTAAACCAATGACATCACAGCACCGTCTTTAGGCAAATAACAAGGGTAAGCCTATGGAGTGGATTCAAGCGATAAAAAAATGTGCTATGTAAATTGCAATGCGCGATATTTATAAGTAACGTCATGAGGACACCTCGGTTTCTTTGGTTTGCGGTGGGATACTGGGCAGCTAAGATGTCAGTGTTCGGACGTGGATCTGACGTAGACCGCATTAAATGAAGAGGATCGTACGCGCGACACTCGTCTGAGGTGAGCGAACGCATTTTGCGTGCCTATGAGCAATGGGAGGATTGAATGAATGTTGCTACATTGCTGAATGTGAGAGTGAGCACGTGCCGTAGTTGGATACGGATGTTGGAATCGATGGAAAGGGGGGGGGGCAACACGGTGGGGCTCGCCACAGGTCCCTGACAGAAAGTCACATCGATGCTCTGATCGAGTGGGTATCGGAAGAACCGACCGTTACCTTATCAACTCTCCGTTTGCGGTTGAAGGCTGAATTCGACGTTGAAGTTAGCATCACTACAGTTTCCAGATACCTTGACGGTCGTCTTATCACACTAAAGACGTTGCATACGGTCCTGAATGCATGAGTACTTTGGCGGACAAAATGCGGCGGAGGCTGTTTGTGTTGCGGTTGCTACAGTTGTAGGCAGAAGGAAGACAGCCCGTTTGGATTGACGTGATCAATTTCAATCTATTTTGTAGTAGCACCATAGGTCGTTCACGGAGGGGAACTCGAGCACAGTGCACGGTGGCGAACAGCCGCGGGCAGAATGTGCACGTTGTGGGTGCAATGACGAGCGAGGCACTGGTAGCCTTTCCCGTTTTAAGTGTCAGCTTCAACAAGCGGAGATGCACGTAGTAGGTCCGGGAACCAGGATTCCCAGGGAGCCGCTTTTATTGATCGGTGTGTTCTGATTTGTGACAACGCACCGTGCCATACAGATGTGCAGGTTTTCAAGGAGGAAGGGTATCGAGCAGGAATGCTACTACGACTAGCGCGGTACTATCCTTCGCTAAACCCTATTGAAGGCGTGTTGTGAAGACTTATGTGAAGGACACCATGAGGAGGTATGCGGAAATGCTTGGAGGGGATCCAGAAGGGGTTCTTTGCACTGACGAGTGGTGCACACGATTTCTCGAGCGGGTGTTGCTTACAGCGAGAGGTTGCGTTACGCAGCACCACTGCGAGCAGATGGTGAGACATGTTGCGAAGAATTACGGACGGGGGACTCATTTTGCCGATTTATATATTGTAGCCGTTTAAATAAAACACTTGTGTACATAACGTTCCTCTTTTCCTCCATAAACGGGAGGGGATAAAGTGCGTTACATGCTCTGCAGCATATGTAGGGTACTTTAGTAGCCGCAGACATTTTGTCACCGTTTTTACTGTTCTTGGTTGCTTGCAGTCCTAAAGCATGGAAAAGCAGATGGTTAAGAGCGGGTGAGTGAACGGGGTTGCAAACGGCGCGTGTCTATTCGTGCGAAGTCGCGTAAGCCGCAGTACGTCGCTAAGGGTTGCGTGCCAAGTATTTGCGCGGAGGCCCAGAGGTGATGCAACGCGATTTCGTGGATGCCTTCGCCAAGATACAGTGCCGGACAAACAATGCATAGTCGACGACTTCATTCCAACAACCGCAGTTGATTGCGGCGGGGAATAGGAAAAATGTTGCGAATGAGAGTAGATAACCGTAGGACTTGCGTACAAATGCAAATTTCGCAGCCGTTCAAGTTGTAGAGCCCGTCTGTTGTGATCTTCCAGTGTGTTGTACGCTGATGTGAATCGTGTACCTATGTATCGCTAATGTAGTGGTTGCGTTGTGTGCTGATTTCAAGTTCCCTGGTTAGTTAAGAGTGTCATTGGATCAGTAGACGTTGTTCCAAAGAGGAGGACTCCAAGTGTTGGCGGTGGCATGACGTTAGTGAGTGTTCGTTTGTCTCCACAACCATGGGCGACTTTGGTAATCAGTTATCGCTTCAGTGTCTCCATGTATGGCGTTATGTAAACGTCATAGGAACCTATGTATTCATAGGATAATTAGGCTTTATTTCCATATGGTTGCTCATTGGTGTCGAAACGCTTTGAAAAGTGGCACTCCAAATGGCACCATTAGAAGCATAGGCAATACAGATGGAACTTCCATTCATGGACTGAAATGCTATCCTCATGAAATCGGCATTACTCAACAAAGAAACACCTAAAGGGGCTACAATGACTACCGTATTGACACATGTCGCATCGTCCTGCTAGAAAAAACGCAAAGGCCGATAATTAGTGGCGACGTACGCATTTTACTCTGG
>OX104064.1:85459948-85477937 GCA_944474145.2 Dicrocoelium dendriticum
TAAAAGCTTGGTACAATACGCTAACATGCCTGCAAAATAGTTTAGATGGAGGAGGAGCGGGGAAAAAGCGGAGCGCTGAGTTGATCAGAGAGATGAAAACCTACACTTCGAACTTGGCGCCGGTTGGTGTTTCCCGACTGCCGGGCTCGGGACCGAAGGACGATGAACACGCTTGTTTGAACACACTGTCGACATGACGAAGAGCGGACGTCATCTTCCAACAACGACCTAACACACGATGCATGGTGTGATACTAGGCATTACGTTATTTTTAAAATCGTGGTAAATACTTGGAACCGATTGATAGGTCATGAGTTCAGTGGTTTGGTAACAATCGGTTTGCGTGTTTGTTAGGTAGCGGTTCGCTTATGACACAAAAGCGTCGTGAAGTCACGTGAATCAGCATGCAATTGCAGCAGTATTTGATAGTGATCACGGGCGATAATCGCGATCGCAGAGACATGAGATTATTTCAGGTTTTTATTCTAAAGCTTTTTATATATTTTATCACCGTATTGCATCACAATAGCCAAGGTGTTTCGCGTCTTTAACTAAAGTGTAGTGATGATGATGTTGTTATGGCTTTCATCTCGAGGTATCTGAATACTCCACCATATGGTATGAGTGGAGGATCTAGGTTACCGACATTTGCAACAGTGTCAAATTCGAGGGTAAGAACGACATGAGATCCGCAGTGCACGTTTCAAGAGCATTTCATGCATAAAATAAGGTATAATTTCTTTGGGAAGCTTTCCAGACACAAATCCGAAAGACAGAAACCCAATAGGTCTTATCCGCTTTTCAAAGCGGAAGAACATCGTCGAAACCACAAGCAAAATTAATGACCAGAACGGTTCAGCAAACTTTCCGCTCTACCTACTTAATGCGACGTTTAGAATCGGTTCGGCACGACCGCTGGTTGGCAAATCATCGCGTTTTAAGCATGAAATATCATGAAAACGACATTATTCCTCAGAACCTAGTAGTCAAAGCACTGGACGACTCTTATACTTCTGCTAGAATATCTTAAGCGCAAGTAAAACATTTTGGCGTCAAGGGAAGTATTCAACAACTAGACGATTGGATGAAGACTGTCTCTACGGGAATCAATTGAGTTGGGAATCACAGACCGTTCTGAGTAAGGCAGACTGTGACAGGCCTTATAACAAAGCCTCGGACGTTAAGTCAATGCAAGGGAGGACCTCAAAAGAAAGGTAAACGCAGGAGCTCGATTATTTGATGTCTGTACGCAATACTGAAATTGGCCCTATTGACATGCATGGACCAAGCACCAAATAATGCGTTTAATACATCAGTGTTTGATGAAATAGAGTGTATGTTACCCGAGAAGGGTATGACATATATCATAGATAAATCTAAGATAAGAACAGAAGATGGTATTCATATTGTTCTGACTGCAGAGTCACGAGATTATGAGCGTCAAAGAATGAGTATATTTGTGCACCCCAGTAGGCAATATCGAAGCTCAAAGGTAAGGAGAGAGGAAACCTACACCAGCAGAACGTTCCCCATTATTGGCCCAAAAGTGATCCGTGTATTTTTACCCCGAAAGTCAACAAAGACAGTAGTTATGACGGAAAAATATGAGTTAGAAAAATAATGGGGGAACAATCATCATTACAAACAACAGCAGTACATCAGGCATTTGAACCGATGCTTCGCTGCCATACAAACCCAATGACCTACGGAACGGAGAAAAATAAGAGAGTAGGGGATTTACCTGAAAACCTTAATGCGAACATTCAGAGTTAAGGAGCCTACACGTTGTCCACAACAAACCATCAGAAACAGCTAGCTATCGTCCAAGATACGGCGATATCAGCGAGACATCTTCCAGACGGCCTTCACAAACTAGCGTCATAATAAGCCATTGTCCGAAAGATAAATTAGCACCAAACACGCAAGCAATCCGAAAACCAGACGGCAGCAGACGCGCCACTGGTGTTCACTGTGAGCCATGTCCAAAATGGCTCAAGCCAATCACAAGGCTTGCCACATGGACTACAGCCTGGAAGACGATACGGACCGACGGTACTAAGTTTGGTTATCAGTGACTCTAGTTACCGCTACCAAGACAACTTTTGGAGGGAAACCTTTTTCTGACGCCAAAGATGTCACAGAGACAAGAAGGAAGTTCTGCCCTATGCAAAAGCGTGAATCGACTTCAGCTGTTATGTGCCCATCGTTGGTGACTCAACTACCAAAGTAAGTGAAGTGATCAACTACCTCGAGTTCTGCAATATCAAGGGTCAAGGAGTCGGCAGGTGGCTGGTGGCCCTGTAACAGCCCTTTGAAGGTGCGAAGCGATACCTAATAATACGGCCACTATAGACAGGTTATTCAGGGTTGACTGTGTCGCCGCAACATCATTAAACAGCAAGATGATATCGTCCGAATAATCAAGATCAACTAGCGTTCCACCAGTCAGCACCAGAACGCCTGAATCGCCAGATTTCGTAAGGAAACATTCCAAGATGGAGTGCACGAAAAAATTGAACAGCAATGGGGAAATCCGACAACCTGAAGAACGCCACCGGTTTTCTGAGAGATATCCGATAAGTCACCCTAGAAGCTGACGCGGCCTGTGGTGTTAGAATACAGGGCACGTAAAATGTTCCCATGGTACTTGGGAACACTGCGAACAGAATGGAGAGGTTGAGGAATCCAGCTACTGTCGGTCTGCGACATGCGTGGCGCTACTTTAGCACCTGTTACAGAGTGAACATATGGTCCGTACAGCCACGTCCAAAGCGGAAACCTGCCTGCTCTTCCCTAATCCGAGATTCCCGTTCCACAGTGAGACGATGAAAGAGAATCGAGGCCAGTAATTTTGTCACAACTGGCGTTAGGCTAAAACTCTTGTGGTTAGAACAGTCTGTGCGACTGCTCTTCTTGTATATTGCCAGTATAATCGATCCGCTCCAATTAGGCAAGACAATCTCTTCCTTCCAGATACGTTTGAATAGGGAGGTCAGTGCTTTGCAGGGAACCTCACCTAAATCCTTAAATAATGCAGATGGGAGGGAATGCGGGCCAGCGACACAAAAACGATCGAGGGCTGTGATCGAGTTCCAGACCTCGGCCTACGACGGAGATTCTAAACTAACCGTCCATGGCTCATTCTGCATCCCATGAGTAGGAAGAGGTCCGGGAGCAGGGAGCCAGCTGAAGTGATTTTGAAAGTGTTCCACCCAACAAGCCATACGGCGCTCCTTATTGTTTATCAGCGCACCCACGCTGTCCCTGATTGTCTCACTGACGCCTGGTTTCCTGGGGCCAGTGGTGCGGATTAGCCTGTGATAACTGCCTACTGTTCCTGCCTCCTCCATTTCCTGAGCCCGCGTGGTCCACCAGGCTTCCTCGTCAGCACTTAGGCTCCGCTTTAGTTCGCGCCTAATAGCACGTCTGGTCCCATTGTGCTCAGAGCCAATCGGGAAGTTTCTTCTAGATACCAACAGGTTCACCGACCTCTCGGATATCCAGTGACTGGTGCAATGACGATGGATAGTGTCACAAGCAGATGCTCCCGGGTCGCGCATAGCGGCCTAGAACTTATTCCACTGAAGCTCAGTGTCATTAAAACAAGACAGCGAAAGTTCGGTAAGCAGTGCGTCTTGATATGCTTTGCTGACCGAGGGCTGAGACAATTTCTCAATTGTCAACCGGAGGAGAGGCTTGGTGCGCCTCCCGGTAAAGTTCATGGAGAAACGACAGCGCACCAAGGCATGATCAGAGTCGACGCAGGTAATCCAGTACGAGCGGCGATCCAGGATAGAACTACGACACCTGGAACTTATGGCAATGTGGTCGATTTGGGTACATCGCTGGCCAGCTACAGAAGGGCGCCAAGTGGATCTTCGGAGCCCAGTGTCTAAAAGCAGTGCTACTAAGAAACAACTGGTGCTCCGCACACAGTTGCAGCAGACGCTCGCCGTTGTCAGTCCGTTCGGAGTTAAGCCCATAATTACCATCCAGCTGAGCTTCTGAAGAGCTCATATGCCCTACTTGTGCGTTCATATCTCCTGCAAGTACTATGATATCTGAACTAGTAGCACTGCGCAGTAGCGTGTACAGTTCGTGGTAGAATGGGTTCTAGACAGCATTGGAACTGCAGTCGGTGGGAGTATAAGCGGAAATCACAAACAAACGGCGTTTTGTACTACTTCCTGAATCAATCTTAGGTGATTTCGTCCAACAAGCTGTTCACCGGAATCCAATCAAGCAACAATGGCTCAGCCTTGGAGCTTAGAATTATACCTATACAAGCTTGATTCGTGAGTGCTGCATCGGCGTCCCCGGATGCGTGCAACCAATAGCGAGAGGACAAGTCGGGCGCAGTTAATTCAACAACCCTATTAGGGTCATTGATCCTAGTAGTTTAGGACACACAACACACCCCAATACCCAGTGTGTCAAACGTACGTGTGAGTGCAGCGTGTTGACATATTTGTCATAGAGTGCGAACGTTGAACGTCGCCAGGGAAACGGAACAGCGTGGCGTTATAAGGGACTGTTGCCGATAGGCATCCGATGGGCATCGTGGGAAGGTGGCTGCAGATGGAAAAGATGGAAAAGATCTAGTGGAAAAGATCTAGAAACGGATGTCACCAACCGTTACACGGAATGCGACAATGAAATATACATGACGGTCCGGCAGATATCCTGGGACGGCATGAAATGAGGAGAGCGCTTACTTGGCTGCGAAAAGGTAAGTTTTCAGGTGTCTGTGAGATACCACAGGAAATACTGAATAACGGCAGACCTGCAATGCTACATGCGTTTCACCACTTGGTGGAACGCGTTTGGATCAAAGAACAAACAGCTGCCGGACCGAAAGATGCCCCCTGTGCTACCACTGTACGAAGACAAGGGAAGCAAGCAGTGTGCGAACAAGTGTGGTGACACTAACTAGCTAAAGTGTGCCGGCAACAGGATTGCTAGCATTCTGCTCAATCGCCCCGTTACTCATGTCTTTGAACCAAACGCGGCAGGAGAACAGTGCGGCTTCCGCTCAGGCCGCAGCACAATAGGTATGATGTTTACAGCAGATCGAACGAAAGAGAAGAGGAAGTGTACTCGCTGTTCATCGACACGGTAAAACGCAAGGCGCTGTGACCGGTGTTGGGTCAATTCTGGATGCCAAGGTAAGTCTGTTTGTCGAATTGGCATGTGCACAAGCATCGGATGACTTTGATATGGTCTCCGGTGGGGATCAATGATGTGTCTTAGCCCCATTTATGCTAATATTCGGCTGATTGCTGTAATGTCTAGTGACTTCAACGCGTCGCATCGATGGTGGATTGTTAAACGTCTATCGTTTCGGGGCGAGAAGCATAGTAAGTGAAACAACCATCTGGATACTGCTGTTAGTTGACGATTTCCGGTTGTCTGCACATAGCGAAACTAAGTTGTAACGTATGACAACCGCTCTCGTTTCGACAGTGACCAAGTTCGGATTCACCATTAACATAGGTAAAACTATCTATCTTGTTCACCCATTAACAAGAATGGAATCCGTGTGCTGTCCGCAAATCAAAACTGCTGAGGATGTTTCTGGAGCACTTATCAAAAGTTTTCTATTTCGGAAGTATGCTACTGATAAACGTGCGGATGATCTGTGGGCAGCGCACACGCGTATCGAAGGCGAGGGCTGCCAATGGCAAGTAGGAATATTGTTGGGACCAAACCGATTGCGTACAAACCAATGGTGTTTCAGGTTCGACACCACGGCAGCGAAACTTGGACGCTATCAAAACATAACATGCGATATCTGGGATGATACCAGAAACAATGTCTACGTCGGGTTCAGTGAATTTCTGTAAAGATGACAGAGAACTTGACCCGCGAGCAATCCGCCGGAGCGACATGTACGGGGTATGGACTGTATGCTGCTGTTCGACAACTAAAGTGTGGCACCGACGGATGACGTTGATGCTATCCCTGGTGTGAAGCAAGGCTGTTTCTTAGCTCCTACCCTGTTTACTAGTTTTCCAACCGTCGTGATGTCTGGTAGTTTCAATACTTACGAATACGATATTCATCTCAAGCAAAGTATTCAAGGTGGGTTGCTGAACATCCATCGTTTCGAGGTAAGAATCCGAGTGCGTGAGACTCCCATCAGTATAATGTTGTTTGCTGACAACTGTGCGTTGTTTGTACACAGCAAGTTACAACCCATGACGACGACTCTCGCTTCGACAGCGACCAAGTTCGGATTCAACATCAACACAGATAAGACTGCCTGTCTTTTTCACCCATCACCAGGAGTGGAATCCGTGGGCTGCTCGCAAATAAAATTGTTGGTGAAGTTTTGGAGAAGTCATCAACATTTTACTACCTAGGGAGCAAGTGTTAAAAGAGTTGCAGATGCCCAGGGAGCTGCGCATCCTCGAGTTGAAGGAACATCGGATATGGAAGAATCTTCAGCTTACCATTTGGACCAAACTGGTGGTGTACAAGTTGATGGTGCCATCGGTTTTTCATTACGGCAGCGGAAATTGGCCGCCACACAAGAGGGACATGAGCCACCTAAAAGGACTTCACCAGTAATGTCTGCGTCGGATTCAGCGCGTCCGTTGGTGTAAAAGAATTCCTGACACGAAGTGTATTACCAGGGTGGCATTTATAGAATAGACTGCGTGCTGTTACCGCGAAACCTGAGGAAACTGGGACATGTCTGTTGCATAGATCCGACTAGAATACCGAAATAGCTGCTATATGGCCAATTTAGTAAAGGAAAACTGAGGCTGCACTACCAAAACATGATCGAAGTGAGATTATCATTAATTGGCGTTGATTTTAGGTGTTAGAAGCAATGGTGATGGACAGTCACCAATGGCGTGATTCCATCGAGAAATCCGTTGTTCACGTTCACGAGAAAGTAATACTGCACCAAGAGGAAAAACGAGGGTTGCAAAAGCGTCAGATCTTGACGGAGCCTGGTCAAACGACACCGTGCACCTGGTGCTGTGACGCATGTGGTCGTGTGAGTCTCAGGCGAGGCGGTTTATTAAGTGACCACGTGCTCATGAGGAGCCAATATCCAAGAAGCAACGCCAGCGCTTGATAATTTCGCTGCTTCCGATTCTATTTACTAACCCAGGCCAATTATGAGACGTGTGTGACATATGTGCGCTGCGTCGTCGCTGCAGTTAGCCTGTACTTGTATTTGTTCGTACTGATGCATGTCTGACAGCGTTTTCTCATTGATATCCCCACGATCTGGTATGCGCATTTCTCTCCATGCATGCAAATGATGTGCATGTGTGAGCTGATTGCGAATCAATCGTGTCTCCCATCTGCATGCCCCCCCGGTCTTATTACGTCGGGTTCACATTGGATATGTGGTGTGTGGATGGAGCTGTGGGTAGTGCAGCACAAGCCACGAATAGTCGATCCGTAGGCGCAAGTATCCTGTGGCTGTTCGCGGTTACAGTGACAGGTAAATCTGGAAACGCACGCCACGGCCTATATCTACACACGCGCTAAAGCGATAGAGTGCATATGTAATGCGCATGCAGACGGGGCCTAGAGTTCGGACACCGGAAGCTGAAAAGGGATAGAGTAAAAGATGTAATTACCTCGGTTACTGTACTCGACACAATGGGTGAAGCGTCAATTCCTGCATGTACTCCAGAAGCCAGTTCAGCTGCCGCGGAGAGCAGTGCAGCAGCGGGAGCGACGTCTGTGTTGGATGGCGGATTGTGTAGAAGCGCAGGGGGTTGGATGTGTGGGATTTGTTGTGCCACAACCGATGTGGGTGGAGGTGGCGGTGTGTGGCTTAGGCGTTGCGGAACAGGTATTCGTCTCGAAACTGACATCAAAATTGAGGGGAGGTTGGATCGGGTAATCGGTGGCTGGTTGTACCCGCCCCAGAAAGGAACACGGCCCGCCAAGCTCATGTGATCAACTATGTTGACAAAATGTAGGAAATGGACACGGGTTAGTTCAACCATGCAAAGGACGCCGTATGTTGTGACCAAACTAAAACATGCACAAATAGCGAGTGCTCGGAGGGGATTATGGTCATTGATAAATCAACAATAGGCAATGAATTCCAGTAAATATGAGCCGATGCGTGGAACACCGGTAGTAAGGAGTGTACTTGAACACAAATCAAAGCCGGAAATAGCGAGATAAATAGTCGGGTCAAGTTAAACGGCATCACTCGTCTGTTAACCAGTAAACTTCAGCCCGTTTACAAGAACCATGAAATTTGAACAACAACAACAATAGCCGTGAGAGAGTGAAGAGTAGACATAAGTCAAGATGGGTAGAGATGGATGAGTGGGTATTTTTCACGAATGGCCCCCGGAGAGCGCCAGTTTTAAACGCAGCAACCTCTTAACGAAATGGCGTGGAGTGCTCACCCAAAGTGAGAAAACATTCATCGCATTCCCGACGAATTTCAATACATAACGGCAGATAACCACTCGCCAGCCATGTTGACATTTGTTGATTCCCAAACGGACCCTGAGTCTGTCCCGTAGAGTCAATGTAATACCATGCAGAGTTTGAAACATCGATGGTTGACACAGACGAGTGCAGATGACCGGTATCATCATGGGTGGACGTAGATGAGAAAACGTTGACAGGGCGCTCTCCATCAGCAATACTCACGAGCTGCTTAGGCGGTAGATCGAAGCCAGGTGGAGGACCAACAGAGCAGGACTCCGAGTGAGATTTCTGAATGTATCATAGAGACAAAAAAGGAACAAAAGACCAACTGATAATGATTCGGTTGATCCGGAAGGACATAAACGCTGAGTTAAACGGAATCAAGCAGTTATGAATGGGTATAGGTAAACTACGAATATGGAATCCATGAGGCGAAGAAGGCAAAACGGGAAACACAAGTGAATGAGGACATAAGATACAACGAATGATTCCCAACCACGAATTGACTAGGCAGAGAATGAAATAGGAAGTACAAAGCCTAGTAAGATGAGGAGGTTGAAACATCGAATTCGACAGGAATTCAAAAGCGGCCGTTTGTAACCGAAATTAGAACCAAATATTAAAACACGATGGTAGGAGAGCGAGGGTTCTTATCGGAAATAACTAAGCTACACATAAAGTTAGAGATGAAAAGGAGGGAGATAATTAGAAAAGCTCCGGGGTTTCGCTGGAAATTCTCTGGGGTAAACGGTAACTTCAAATCAGGAAGCTGTGGTAAAACAGATTAGGAATGTTTGCTCGGCGCACATACGATCGGTCAGGTGCGCAAGTGGGCTGGAACGGACGAAAAAAGTATGGTGGCCGTGATTCGCATTTAAAAATGGTGTAAAGTCGGTTGTGGGGCCTGTTTCACACATCCAATTGTAGTAAACGATGTAGTGGAAACGGGCGGTTCTAACCGCTTGAGAAAAACTGGATCTGATTTAGCCGTCAACCGGCATGAGTGGACTTTAGCGGAAAATTATGCTTGTCAACAGAGCAGCTGATCACAGGTATGTTGGAGTAAAAAAAGAAACGGAAGTTAGCTAATTGTTATTTGACAATGGACTCCGTGAGAACGCGCTTGTATGCGAATGAGTACCCGCATCCACTTCTATGAATCCAGAATGAAATTTATCCCTCAGGTCACCGCAGCTATTTGACGGAATTGAGAATTCGAGCAGTGCGTTACACGTAGGATGTCATCCTTATTCCAGCATGCGACTAAGGTGGTTAGGACAGCTATCTAACATAAAAACTGACCAATGACCAGTTAGGAGTGGGATGATTCTAAAAGATACAGAGACATCAAGCGTTGGACGATCTGTTTAGGTAGCAAATTATTAATCAACACTTGACCAATGTAAAATTGGCAGTGCCACAACACATAGTTAGCAACAAAAAGGGGGGAAAACGGGTAGTCGGTGAAATGATTTGCAAAGTCTAGAAGGTTAATGTGTTGTGTGGGCAGAGATCTTCCCGATTGCCCAGACCGAGGAAGGATCTGTTTAGGGTGGGGCAAAACTGCGGAAATGGAAAGAAATAAGCATGAGGATAATCACCAAAAAATAAGCAACCAAATTAACGCCAACAATAGTATGTACGAACCGTTGTACAGGGTTCTGCAGTACCCACATTGGTTGAAGAGGATGTGCCCGAAAACGAGCAGGGGACTGGCGGAGCGCCAACACAATGTTTGGTACCAGATGGTAAATGCGGTTTAACGCTTACGGCAGCCTGGGCATCTCGATCGACTTCCGAGGAAAACCAGTCATCATCTTGCCAGAAATCTTCTGATTCATTTAGCTAAAAAAGAAAACACTAAAACGATAAAGTGAAAGTCATGAGCTGTGGAACACATCAACAGGACTAGTCCTACTATGCGTAATGCAACTGAGAGGATAAATGGAAATCTAGTGGCAGTAACTTGCAAGGGATAATAAGCGGTTAGGAATATTAAGAGGGTAATCGAAATCGTTAACGTCATTACGCTGTGGAATCTCGGGGCGATCGATCAGGACGAGATTGAAACATGCTTTTGTGCGACGAATTTTGCACCTCCATGTTTCACCGAGTCACTATGGATGTCACTCTCCAAGAGAAAAACAATGGCAATAGATACATGTGTGTCAAACAGTCTCGAGATTCGTAAGAGAAAAGATTGACGCAGTAACTGCCATTCATCCACAAAATCTGGAAACGTATGGCAACACTGAGTGTCACGATGTTAGGAGTCCCAAATGCCACGGTTAAAAACAAGCATAGGTTCAAAATTTTCCAGGGTCAATTGTGAGTTGCTTTCAAATTCCTCATCGTGAAACTGCAATTATACTTTTGTGCTCAGACTATCCCCAAGAAACCATCCTAACACTGCGCATTAGTTGTCTTTCTATTCCAACAACTAACTTTACCCAGGTGACTTTCTGCATTTGCACTCTGTGCTTTCTGGGTCGACTGGCGACTTTCGCTTTTGAAATTCGCATTTGCGATGTCTCCGAGACGCACGAACATGAGCAACAAGTCTTAACGCAATGCCCGCTACTCTGCTCAAAACCCAACGAAAATCTTATTTTTCATCATCCTTCATGCTATCAAATAAAGGGTCAAGGAAGAATATTGTGTGGGTTTTGCACGCAGTAGAACTACCGAAAACAATCTTCTCGATTCCATCGAATACAGGTCGGAGTTCCATAGACGAAAATTATCGGTGACACTCGTTTCTCATCCGGATGACGGAGCAGCTGGATATTGTCATCGCTGTCTGTGACATGAATGCTGAGGTGGACCGTTTGAGGACTGTCCATTCAAACGCCAGGGTGGTTGCTTTTACGTTCGATACTCATCGTACTGATGGAGTACTCCAATAGCTTTAACCTTGCATACAAACGATGTGACATTAACTACTTGGTCAATGCTTGTCAGCATATCTCATTCCAAACTAAGATGGCTTAGAGTAGAAATTTTGTTATATCTTTGATCGATGACAGAGTAACGTCCATATGACCGCCTTGAAGCTGATCATAAGCATGCTGATAATGCCCAAAATATTCCATGTATTAATGAGTAGTAGGGGGATTTATTTAGGGTTGATGAAGTTTCGTCGCAGCTAGACTCGGGCAGACAACCACGACACATCCAAGAAGGCGCTAGACGGTCGTTTCGTTCTATTTGGGCTCGTCAATAGCTAGTACCCGCCGAATTCGAACCCATAACCTTACTCTTACGAGCCAGTGACTTATGCCACTGAGCCATGTGTGACGGCGGCGCGCCGTTATGGCTGATATCTAACTACGATATAGCGCGGTTCATCCTCCACTGCCATGCATGTTATGAACGTGCAAAGGACAGGTTTAGCCCCCAGATCCACAACTTCCTTTGCAGGCAGCCACCAATCGAGGTGGTATGTAGACTGCTAAGAGAAATACTGATTATTAGGAAGTAGTAGGGGGTTTATTAAGTTTGTGTGAAGAGTTGTCGCAGCAAGAAAGCAATTTGGGGGGTTAAAATGCAATAGCGTAACTGAAGCACATTAAGCAAAATGAAACGGACAAAGGTAGACGGTGGTCTTTCAGAAACAAAATAATGCAGGGGGCAACGTGATAATCTGAAAGCTGCAATGATTTTTTGGACAAAAAAATTAGAAAACTAGATTCAAACATTTGGAGTATACTTCCAACCGATCGAGAAACCGCGGTTGCAGAATGCTTTGCGAATACTCGGCAGGATTCGGCGGATGCGCGATACTGACGAGTCCTAATAGGACGAAAAACCCGCCTAGCCCTTTCCTGGATATATGGTGGATATCTGCATGAGTGTAACTGCGACGATACCAAATAAATCCCCTACTGCTCATTAATTACCAGTAATCGGCTTAGCAGCCTACATACCACCTCGATAGCTAGCGGCTTGCAAAAGAAGTTGTGGATCTGAGGCTAGCCCTGTTCTTTGCACGTTCATAAGCTGCAAGACAGTGGAGGATGGGCCGCGCTATATCGTAGTTAGATAACAGTCATGAAGGTCCGCTGTCGTCACCCATGGCTCAGTGGCATCTGTCACTGGCTCGTAAGTCTAAGATCGTGGGTTCGAACATTTGCACTCCCAATTCAATCCCCATTCACTGGCCGCTTGTATGCCAAGTGCACTCAATTGCATGCCTTGGGCCATTTCATTGGAGCCACCTAACAAAGCGGAGGTTTTTGTCGAGATTCGACACTCCAAGTGATGCAAGTCTCCCGGCTCGAACAAACTTCCTCCGGAGACGTTCATGTTTGGCGGCCCAGCACTTGTCAAGCAGTTAACATTGCTATTTTCCAAGATATGGAAAGAGAAGATTCCATCCTCTTAGGATGAGTCAGTAATTATCCCTATTTCAAGAAAGGTGTTCGCACATTTTGTGCTAAGCACAGAGGAATCAAGCTCAAACCGATTGCTCTCAAACTGCTGGCATCCATTCTGCTCCGCAGACTATCCCCGATCCGCGAGTTGGGTTACCGAGAAGAACAAGCTGCCTTGCGCCCCAGTCGAGGATGCGTAGACCAAATCTTCACATAACGTCAAATTCTGGAACACCGCCATCTTTACCACAGACCAAGCACAATCGTTTTCTTGGACATTAGAGCTGCATTCGACTCGATTGATCGACCTGGTTTGTGGCACTGCTAAGAAATTGAGTCCCCGAAAAGTACACTTCCATCATTCGGATGCTTTATTCCCAAGTGTCAAGCAGAGTGAGGGTCTATGGCAAGATTTCCTTATCCTTCGATATCTCTAGTGGTGTGCAACAATTGAGGACGTTCTGCTGTGATCGCTGGAAGGCCCCTAAAATCCTGGTGTTGAGCTTCTTCCTGGCAAAAGCCTGACCGACTTAGGTTACGCTGATGAGATCGCTCTATTCGGTGACGATTCAGTGTGCAGCTCTTTTTGAACCGTCTGGCGATTGAAGCGTTTAAGTATGGTATGCGCTTTTCCACCTTGAAGTGCAAAGTGTTGCTCCAGGACTGGATGTTGCCTGACTGTTCACTTATCATTGAAGAAACACAGCTAGAGCTTGTGGACAACTTTGTCTACCTCCGTAGCTGTATTTCTGCTAATAGCACTATTGGGAAAGAGGTATTTGTTCGTATTGTCAAAGCCCGGTCGGAATTCACCAACTTGAGTCATTTGTGCCGTCGTCGGTACATATCCCTCTCCTTATAGGGAAGGGTCTACAACGCTTGTGTCCGTGCGGTCATGTTGTAGGGAAGTGAGTCCTGGCCGACTCGTGTGGTGGAGATGCGTAGGCTTTCGGCCTTCGACACACATGTTTTCAGCGGATAGGTCGTGTGTGGTGGCAGCACCGGGTTCGCAATAATGAAGTTCGATGTCGCATTTTGGGCAACATGAGCCCTCCGCTTAATCGCCTTGTTGCAATGTGTCAATTGAGGTCGCCTCGCCACGTTCTACGTATGCCATGCGAGCGCTTGCCTCGCTGCGCCTTATTTGATGGTGCGGGATTGAATTGGAAGAGAAGGCAGCAAACCATGAAATCGCTGACCTTCCGTCTCGTCATGGTCGGCCCTGTACGTCTTCCTGGTTAAGGGCCCAATGGATGAGGACTGCCAATGGCTCGACAAACTAGGCGATATGGCGCGAAACAGGAATCAATGACAGGACTGTATATTGAAATGTTTTGAACAATGCGATTAGAACTTTACCGTGCAAAATGTCAAAAAAGAACAAATTGGTGTTTGAAAACAGCCCAGAAAACAAAAGGCCCAAAAACCCCAACATATTTGTCCAGTTTCTGACATTTGTACGTTTTTATTTTGTTTCTTATGGCTTTTCGATGGCTCAATGACTATTTATTTACTTATGCATATATATACATATATGTAGACCCCAAGTCGAATTAGAATGCCGGATGTTGCTGGCGAACAAGGTGGTTCAGAGGAATGCGTATTGGATTCATTCGCTACAACTGAAGCCGATTGCACATCCAGTGTCCGAATAGTGACTGGACTTCTGAATTACCCATTCCTTTAGAGACATTATAGATGATCCCGTCGTGTAATGAGTAACCCGGGTGCGCGAAACACTGAAGTAAAGTTTGATAAAGATCATGAGGATTAATAGTAAAGACTGTGGAGCTGCAGAACTCCTTGAGATAGAAAAAACTAATAAAGAGTAGTGGGTATTTGAGTGTAATTGTAGCTGTGATTCGACGTAATCCATTCTCAGTCAGGCTGGGTGCACATATGTCTGCGAAAGCTGTTGGCATCCGGATGTCATGGGATCGGAACCTGGCAATGGACAAGTAATCCATCTTTGAACACACCGATCTGAGTGCTGGATGAAAAATTCTACAGAGCAGTCTGGTAGGTCCGCCACATCTCTGCTGTTTCCCAACTCAGCTGAGACCCGCCGGAATGTGGATCCATGAAATGGGGAGTTCGATGAGATGCGAACTGAATCGAAGCCGTTGAAACGCTGTTGCCAAATGATGGGGTCGACTTCCTAGTAACTGGCTCAGTTGCTTTAGGCAACAAACCGTACTCATCTTTCGGACAATTTTTTAACCAACTGCTTACCAAGAAAATGGAAGGAATGAAAGGTAAGCCGATTTTCGCACACTCAGATGGCGCGCAAACTACCTATTTTTATCTACTCTCAGTCGCTTAATAAGTCACATACGGGAATGATATACCATGGTTAGTTGTTTATATCTGGAAACCAAGTTCCTCCAATAAGAATTAGGTTTAACTAACACAACAGAACAGAGCATTAAGGGGTTCCGGTGTGTGCTGCTTCCATAAAACTGTCTTTATTATGTTTAAATGTTGCTGGACCCCGAGTCATCTACAGTGACAGTCACCGGAAGAAGCGCTGATTGCCCGTAAAGAAACGGTAAGTATACTGATGACGATAGCCAGTGAAAGTGTAGTCAAGGTTTGGAATGGGCTATCGATCCTAAACTATGTGTAGTGTAGGAAACAGGCAACTAGTTCTGCACAATGGGTGTGGGAGTGGCCGATTGGGAAGCAAACGGACAATGGATAATGAAAACAAAAGCAAATCTCAAGTTTAATAAAACTGAGTTTGGGGAAGATTGGAATGACGAAATACGATGTTTCGGACTCATAAACAGTACCCAAAACCATCGGATTCAACCGCATCGGGAAAGCCGCAACAATTTGCTATTGAAATACCAAGAGGTAAGATAGCGTAGGAATAAGTTAAATTACCGGATTGGACACACCAACAAATAGAGAAGGCCGATATACACCGGAGCTAGAGTGATGGAAACGAGGAGTGAAACCACGGTGCGGAAAATTGTTTCGTCCGTAACGACCGCGCCCAGAACCTCGAAAAACGGAATCATCAGCCTCTGAGTATGAAATGCCTGAGCTACCACCACCACGACCCCGAGAAATCGAAGGAACGCCTTGGTTGTGCTGAAGAAAGGAAACACGAAGCGGAAAGTACGGTATATTTCATCACAGTCTAATACACGGAATAAAATTCATAAAGACGAATGCCTATGATAACTCAGTTACACCCAGCTGAGAATTGTCGAGGCTGTTAAGATAGCCAGTCACTCGAAGACGAGTTTATTGCATAAAGCGGAAAGAAAGCTAAAGCATTTGATGCCTATGTCTAAACTTGACCGCCAGAGCAATCGAATGGGAAGGAAACTTTAGTTAGGCGAAGAGGACGCATAATAACAAATCAGAAAAGTAGAATGGTTATGCATTTCAGTTTGGCACATAAATACACCAGTTGAACGAGTCCGGGTGCAAAGGTCAAAGAGGTAACTTGAAAAGGAAACATTACTAGTATTGAAAATATATAGTTAACAGTGAAACAAAGGCGGAGGAAGAAAAAGCGTCATATCCGACAAGGGGTTGCACTCCATCAGGATTGCAGGGCGCCAAAATCCAAAACTGGAACTACCAAACGTGCAAGATATAAGTATTACAGAGTAGTATGAAGAAAAGTGTGACTAGAACAGTAGTGGAAGAAATTCGCCCGCGTAGGAGCTAACCAAAAGTGTCAGAAAATAACGAAGGAAAGTCAAAGATGGACCAATAAAGTTTAAAATTTAGCACACTGACGGATGATAGAAAGCGGGGTGGTTTTTAGAGAGGATACCTCATCGTTACTGGGTGTTTAGACAAACAATATCAGTGAAAGAGACCAAAAGGAGCTAGAGACGAGCCAAAGAGTGCATGTTGGAACGAGGAAAAGACTAGGAAGCCAATAGTTGGGAGTTGCGGCCTTGAGATGGATCCGGTTTATAACGTAATTGCAGTCTAGTTAGCCTACAATAGACGAAGATCGTCGTTTTCCAATAGGCTTCTTGAGTATCAACCGTGTTGATGGGGTTATTGGACCAAGAGGCGATCAATGTGATCATTTATAAGTGACGTTCAGTACAATTTATCAGTACCGCAAGGATGACGTTACGCACATCCCTTACCAGCTTATGATGTGGACGGGGTAGACGGAAACGCAAGCAAGCACTCGATCTTCAAATTGTCCAATAAGTGCAGATTGATTTATTCATTCAACATACACATTAGCTAGAGGTGTAAAACGCCTCAGCTACTGTGCCGCAATACATGAGAAAATAAATCCAACAGTCGCTGAGCTACATGAAACGGATGGGCATCGTTCCGCAAAGCTACCAGCCGGCTTACTAGGCAACAGAAAATTATTACGTAAATTATATTGTGTATTCATTATAGTATGCTACGAACTGAGATCATGGTTGGAGGGGGAGGCTAAAAGGGATGGGGAGAGACAAAGAAACTCATAGCAGGAACCCCAATGAGGTCGGCTCCTAGCCATATCAGCAAGTGCATCTAGCCAAACGTGGTTCATCGTCTTTCGGACCCCAACCAGGGAGCCGAGGCGCTCCAACTGAGGCCAGCTTCGAAAGGAGGGCCTTCATTCCTCTCAATCAAATTATTACTTGGCCACGTCTCTTCTTCCATCCACACCCCCGGCACGCAAACAATGCATCGCGGGAGCCGGTGGGCTGACATGAGTAACATCTGGCCGAGGCATCGGAGCCTAGTGTGTGAAATGACGATGCTGAGCGGTTCAGTTCCTTTTCCTGTGCCGTAAACAAGGCGTCGAACAGGCTCGTTGCTTACTCGGTGTTCCCACCAGATGTGAGCCAAACTGCGAAGGCACCGATGGGCGAACGTAACTAGCCACTTTATGTCTGCTGATTTAAGGGGCCAGGTACAGTAAGGTCGAAGGTACCGCTGCATTTTACACTCTACCCTTCAGAGCGAGAGTGATGTACCGCCGCCATAGGTGGCGAAGACTAGCAAAAGCACATCGAGCTTTTGCTATACGGTTCGTGACCTGTTCAAATCCAAGGGCGCTGATATAAATTCCCAGGTAGTTGAATTTTTGTACGACTTTTAGCTGATCCCCATTCAGGATCAGCGCAGGCGATCCCAGCCAATGCTTGAGGAAAGCTTTGCACTTCAATGGTGCGAAGCAAAGCCTGAAACGGCTGACAGCCAGTGCTAATCTGTCCAGT